>JAXQQM020088957.1:0-34768 GCA_034641835.2 Pinus albicaulis
AGCATCCAAATATGCCCGAGGCATCTATAAGAAAGTGAAATAGCAGTATGTATAATATTAAAGCAACAGATAGAGTATCGACGTCCATTGTTCCAAATACAAATCAAAGTACCCAAAATCCTTGAATAGATCAAGAAAAACGCTAATCATGTGAGAATTCTAAGTAAATTTAATCTATTAACATTGCGAATAAAATTACACCAAAGTCAAAAACATTGCCTGGCCATACTCATGGCAAATTTGTCATCAAAAAATCAAAAAATTAAGAAGACTGCCCTCATACGGGGAAACCAGTCTTGAACGTTTAATTTACAGAATTCAAAAATATTACTTAAAGGTCCAGCACAGTAAAATAAACTAAAATCAGCCCAATTAACTGGGCCTGCTAAGCAAGAAAAACAAATTAAAACCCGCTCAGACCCGCCGGACGGGTGCATTCTTCCTGCGTTTGGGCCTCCTCGCGGAAGACCACAGTGACTACAGCTGTGATTCGCGGGCGATTGAGAGTGAAATCAAAGGAAAATTGCGCAGTGCACGTCGTGGGAGAAGGTGAACTAGCCTCTGTTGAGGTGCTGGAGGGAGCGCGCCGGGATTGACCTCTAGTGCTCCCCCTGTGGCAACGCATCCTATGACGCACGCGAGGCATGGGTGCAATCGCAGTGGGCACAAGAGACGAAGAAGAAGAATTCCAATTAACAGAGGAAGACAGACAGAGACAGAACCGAGAGAAATGGAAATATGCAGCAAAGTCTAGGCAGAAGTTCCGCCGGCCACTTCTCCTTATCATCGCAGTTACCAGACAGTGTAATCCAGCAACCGGCTTGTCTGAAAAACCATGGCTAAACGCCATTTTTTATGTCGACCCGTCTGCAATGAAATCAAAGGACGGCCGTCATAATGAATCTCTGATCATTAATAATGAGAGTCGAAGGCCGGATCAAATTGGAGCGTGCGGAATCGCTCAGAGGAGTGGAGGTCCGATCTTGAACAGTGTTAAAAATTAATTAATCTAGATTTGATGTGAAAACTTAATTGAACGGCGTTAAATGTTAATGCGAATGATATGAAATCGCCATATCCATGTCCCATCACCTTAAACGCCATCGAATGCACCCGCAGCCGGGAGCAGGGCAAGTTTTTATTGAGGACACGTGGCAAAAATTGATTGGAGCGGATCTTTGTTTGGGCCGCTCGCGCAGTGGAAATCCGGACCCGTAAAATATTATGGCGAATTTGATAAGAAATTCGCGTCACAAAATTGGCCGACGTCAGCAGGCTATTTTGGAACGTGAATTTGGTTTGAATTATGGTTTATCGCCGTTTGAAGTCCGGCGGGCTCGACTTTTGAACAATTTTCTTATAAAATTTGTGTTGGTTTTCTTTGACAATACACATATTAAAATCCCGCTTAATAAAGAGACAAAATTTTGTGCTTTCAGAACCTGACCCGAGATTTGGACATGAGTTAACAAACAAAAGGATAGCGAACCAGACATGCACCCGTGGTCAAGCCCTCTACCAAAACCACGAGCGGAATCACAAAAGGCGGATTTACCCAAGTCGCACCGCTTTTGCGGGTAAGGCGGTATTATGTTAGTCATGGCGATTCCATAGGGAATGCGACACGTGGCAAAGTGACCCTAGAAAACAAACGTTTAACCCACGCCATCGCATGTTAAAGCCCGACGTTGGAAGCCGAGCGAAATTGCCAAGAGTCGTTGATTTGGAGAAGGGCCATCGGACGGTGGTCGCACGTTGAACTTGCCCGGAGGTTAACTAAGGTGTGCGGAGGATAGCCAGGTACGATGCGAGTGTTTGATTGGTTATTGATATATATAGGTGGGGCCGGAGTATAATGAAATTGTTTAATTAAACGATTGGCGGATAATTAGCATAAGTCTGGAGGGTGATTGAAATTTTGGTTTAAAACAACCTAAATATTTGAAATTTTGTAAGAATTGTCTGGCACACTTTGAATATAAATTTTGAAGTCAAGTGCATGATGCTGTATAGGATCAAGTGTCATTTTGAATACCAAATGTTTCACAAAAAACTTCTCAACATGCTACCCTGCAGTAAGGATTAAATGACAATATTGCATCAACTATTTCCATAATAAAAGTGCACCACGGCCATAAGACTAAACAACTACAAATGTTGTAGATCTAACAAGACCACACAATCAAATGTATTCCACAAGGCCAATATTGTATGAAAAATGAAAAGGAGTTTGCAACCAAAAATACCTTAGGCAACTAATTCAATTAGATACACCAAACCATCAACAAAAAGGAAAACCGGCCTACTCAAAAGGCAAGCGTTTACCTCCTTTGACAAAATTTTGAGTTCCGAAACAAGGGCCTTTATTGTCTTGTCAATGCCCCTAGTAATTTGAATGGGGTTTGCACCTGCTGCAACAACCTAAACAAAAGGTTTCATTTCAAATTATTTTCCACAAATTTAAGATACAACCATTGTCAGTTTTGTATTTCCTAACAAGCTCATAAATTTTGACAAAAGAACCAAATTTTTTTAATACCTGATAGCAATTTTTTCACTCAAAAACTATCTTAGACTCGATAAACCCAACCCAAAACTAAAAAACCAAACACCATAAGACCCTACAAAAATGAATAGATGATCTTAATCCAGTACCATCGACAAAAAGTTACCTTTACACCCTCACTTATTAAACCTTGTGCTGTTGAATTTTAACTTCAACTGCTGCAGCAGAAGGACGGATGCAGCAACAACATTTTTTTTTGGAGGTTGCTTGCATGCCATCCAGAAATTTAATTCGGCATTTAAAATTCCTGCAAGTTTTTTTTGTAGACGGCCACAGCCATATTTCTGTACAGGATTGTATTTAAACACAACAGCCAGCATTAACGCAATTCACCAACCAGAAATTAAACAAACAGAAATTTACCCGACAGTTTTGTAAATTCAAAAGGAGGACACGTGGAGCATTAATATTAGATCGCATGAAATTGAAGGGAATCTGAAAACCTGAAAACCGGACCCGAATTTTTTATAGGGCACATTGGATTGAGAATTCGAGTTAAAATTAGGCAGACGTCGGCATCCCATTTTGGAACGCGAATTTGGTTTGAAATTCAATCTATTTAGACTTTTGAAGTCCGACGGAAAGGGTTCTTTAATGTTTTGATAGTTTAATATATACATATGTTATATATATATCATATGCGAAATGAAAGGTGGGCCATAAAATTTAGTTTTAATTTTATTTTTTTTAAAAGAGGGTTTATTATAATATGTTTTATATGTTCCGGCATATAAAAATAAAAAGGTCGAAAAAGCTTGGTAGTTTTTTTTATAGACAGTACGTAATTTTTTTATTACATAGCAGTGTGTAAAAAGTGAAAAACTGAGTGTAACTTTTTAAGTGTGTATGCACAGCAGTGCGAAAGGGAAAAACACAGCAGAGTGTCTTAGAGACAGAGTATGTTTGTTTTGAACAGACAGTGAGTTGGTTTTATGCACTGCGTTTTGTAGCAGTCATAATTTTGTAATCCCTCTCAGTGAGGAAGTAGTGTAATAGTTTTTTTTTGGGTTATTGAAGGGAATAGAAGTTTGTTTTCAAAGTATTGAAACTCTGTCTCCTGTCAAAGAAATTTTTATTTTCTCTGTGTTAGAGGAAGGGAGATTTATGGGTGGTTCTTATGAATCAACCAACCATTCAGAACATGCTCATCAATCCAAACCATAAGTATTATGTGACAATATTCAAGCAGGCACTGAATCAGATTTCTGAAGCTATGTTAGAGAAACCCTAAACTCTCACTGAAAATAGGTGAAATGTGGCACCACTCAGAGATTGACATGTGCCAATTGGTACAAGTGGTAGACAATTGGCATGCTCCAACAACGAGGTGATGCAGGAATGACATGAGGGAGAAAATATCAGAAAAGCCCCAAATCTGGAGAACTAAAGCTCATCACCAACCTGAGATTGACAACTTTACATGATGTAACCTATGAAATCGTAAATGGAGAAATCATAATAACAATAAAGTAACCTATGTAACAATAAAGTCGGATTCATCCTGGGAGTGGTAATGGGAGAAATCATAGTGAACAACAGGAAACATGCATAGTTGCTTACAATCGAATAGATGAAAAAACACATACAAAAAACCTAGATAATAATCGTGAACAAGCTTAATATTGAATTATGAACTGTAAAGGAACTTACAAAATGTGACATTACGAACCTGGTCAAGCGCACAAGCAAAAATATCCTGGACATGACCCTGGTTGACAAATTGTATTGCTCATGATGCAAGAGGATTTGTACCTGCACTACCAAGTCAATCAAAATCCATCATTATCTATACAATAAATACAAGTAATTGATGTAGTATTTTTTACTCTAAGATGCATTCTTATGATAATGTTAGAACATATGTTGAAAATGTCAAAACATACCTCAATAAGCTCCTCTTCGTTTCAAGAACAATTTATTGAATCGCATGAACTTGGAACAAGCCTCCCACGATCTGAAAGAGTAGCAACTAAGTCAACAGTGACTTTTTTGTTGCTACGCTGGATCAAGGGAGGTTTGCTCCAAGATTAAATCGCTCCAATAAATTATTCTCTACTAAACAGGGCAAACCACGTGAAGGTGGAAGCTCTTATGGCCCCTCCCCCCCCCTCACATCACTCTCAATTCCCCAATACCCAATCTATATTTCAATTTTTACTTTCATGAGCATAAAAAAAAATATTCAATAACTAGTAAAAAAACAATTCAACAAAAAGTACGCAAGGAAACATTGCAATTAATGCTTGACATAAAAATATTATGATAAATGAGTTTTTTATATAACGCAAAAAAATGTTCCAAGTATGGTAACGTTTGTCTTATAATAATACAATATTTTACATTGTCAAACTTTCTTTTTCTTCTTCCTATTTTTAAAGCTCCTAATTACATCATCAATATCATCGTGCTTTGCTCCTGTTTCGTGCCTTTCAACCCGCACTGCTGACCTAGTTGCGTATTCACGATGTCTGGGCTCATCCAGTGACGGGGCATCGCCTACAAAAATAGATAATATTAAATTTTAATTGTCGGTTTTTAAATATCATTGAACTAGTTCGGTAATATTAATAAAAAAAATTGCAATGAGATTATTTACCTGGTGCACCAGTTGTCGCCGCTGACCTAGTTGCATTGTCACAATGTCTGGTCTCATCCAGTGACGGGGCATCGCCTCCAAAAACAGATAATATTAAATTTTAATTATCAGTTTTTAAATATCATTGAACTAGTTCGGTAATATTAATAAAAAAAATTGCAATGAGATTATTTGCCTGGTGCACCAGTTGTCGCCGTTGGGACTGTTGCCCTGTCTTCCTCTCTGGTGGTAAGATCCTCAAGTGAAACATTCTCTGTCATTTAAACAAAAAACGTTATAAGGACAACCATCAAGGTATAATTAGAAAAAATTATAAGTGGAAATTAATTACCGTCACGGCCCTCACTGATAGCAGCATTGTCGGCCTGGTCCCCACTATAATGATCGGGTTGCACGAGAGGATCATCTACATCTGGCTCTAAAACTGGGTTATTTGCCTCGTTGGTAGTGTTGCTCCCCTGATTTAAACAAAGTTGTTAGACATTAAATTTATGGACGAAAACAAAAATATTGAAAGGTTAATGTTTTACCTTATCAGGCATTGTAGATCTTGGGACTGCCCCAAGCTTCTGCGACGTTCAACTACAGCTTGATAGCCAAAACGGAAAGCAATATTTTTATCTTCCTCTGTAGTTATTGTTCCAAAGTCATCACCCTACATTATATATGATTATGTATTTTTAATCATATCTGATAGGATTACAAAAACGTTGGAAGGCGATACAATTAATTATAAGATGTTTAGCTACTTAATTACAATTCTTGCAGCTAATTTCAAGTATCCACCCTGGCCGAGCTTGTGATGGCCCTTTTTCTCTATCCTAGCTTTGGTTGCCTTTGAGGTGTCAGGCAACCTAGCATCAAAAGATTGAAGTCAGATATGACGTAGCACACTTTTATTTTAGACATAAAAGAAAATTAAAGCTATTGAATTAAAGTTGTAATTTACCTTGTGGGTCCAGTTGGCATTTTTCCTTCTTTCTTTGCCCTTTTCTCTTTTCCGTCATGGATGAGTGCTCTCCACTCACTCTCTGAAACTGCGAGAGGACGCTCATATCTAGGGTTAAATTGCAATTGCATCCTATAGGTGTCCCTGGTATATTTCAAATATTTGCCGGCTACCTGAGCCACAGCTTTTCTGTCAAATGTGCCGACCCCAAAAAGGGCTTCTAGATAATCTAAAAGTTCTTTTTTCAGGTTGGAATTCTGGGAATTCCACCCTGTACGTATGGTTGGGCAAAAAATTACCAACGCATGGCTCTCCAGAATCCTGTAGAACTCATTGTTTCCTACACAGAATAAAACCAAAAAGAAAAGAAGATATTATCATTAATTTAAAAATAAAAATCATGATAAATATGTTTTAGATAAGGTACATGAAATAGTTAAAATATTAAAATTTACCTGGGAGTTGTACATGCTTTATAGGGACACCCTCATCGTTCTGTAGCATTGCCATTAATGGTCCCACGTAGATCCCGACACGTGTAGCTCAGGAAAGCGATAATAATAGTGGCCATATCGGCCTCATCATTGCCAACACGTTCGACGGTTGGGTGGGTGTCGGCTTGGGCAGTGTGTTTCTTGGCTAGCACCTAAAGGAGTAGAAGGTGTACGAGAGGGTTGTTGGGCAATCTCTTGCCCTTGTGTCCCTCTACCACCAACACCGGGTTCAGCAAATGCCAGAAGACGCTACATACAAAAGAACTTTTTGTTAGTTTAGTCAATGTAAAAATTAAAAATCAAACTATCACGATTCATCTCATGCAGAACAAAAAAAATATCCTTTTGACTTTTTATTATTACCTGATATCTATTTAGCTGCCTCATAAGATGTTGTATCCTCTCTTCTGTTTCAGGTGTTTGAGTCGCATCTATCAAAGCATTAAATTCCGACGTTGCATCTCGTGCCTTTTTTTGCAACAACAACACTGGAGATAGGGATGAAAAAAGCTCTTCCTCAAAGAGGGAATCATCGGGCGTACCATGGCTAGGTGTCTGCATATTTGAACAAAATTAATATTATTTCAATTATGTAAATAACTAAAATACCTGAAGATAGAGCAATGCTGGCACTTTACATGTTCTTCCGCTGGCCTCTTTCCGCGATCATCTCGTATCGGGGTTGTTCCTGTACTGCCCTGATCAGTTTGCCACATTGCAATAAAATTATAAATGTAAAAACTTGAAAACAATATCTAACTTGAAAGCACAAAATGAAAACTGAAATAATTTCTAATAAGACACCGGAAGACAGAGTTAGAGTTTCAAATATGCCTTGCATTGAATTCAATCCTGGAAACATGTCATTGCACATTAAGGCACCCAAACATTCAATCCACAAATGATATATTTAAGTAGGCTTCTCCTATTCTGGGAAAACACCATACCTATAATACATTCACTTGCATGTATAAAGGGAAAGGAAAACATGTTTTCATACAACGGTGACAAAGGCATCTTGGGGAAAGGTATCTTCACTTTTTATTTATTTTGTTCACCCACACCACTCTCGTGTTTTCACTAATCTTGTTTTTTCATTTTTGGATTCAAATTAAGTTAAGGCCTTAAGTATTTTTTGACCTTTCGGTGTAGTTTTTATAAGTGGCATGTATGGATTTTCCATTAACTATGCACTTTTTCTCTTCATGCGCATGTTTCCTTGGAAATCAAATGCATGATTTAGTCCCATACATTTAACAAGTTGTTGGATCAACTCCATAGGAAATATCATGTTTCCTATTCAATCAAATTTATCTTAGTTAGGGTAGGTAGGAAGGTTTTCCCTTTGTATTAATAGGGCACTTCTAGCTTGCATTTTTATTATATCTTTCAAATTTAGTGTCGTTTCAATTAGGGCATGATTTTTTGCAACTTTCAAGGTGAGAATGAACAAAGACAAATTTTTGTGATGGATGGCTGTATATGACTCCATGGCCAGAGGAAAAGGCACTAATCTACTTCTTCAAATATCTATAGTTCTCATTCACCTCATACGAAGATGGTCCCTGATTTTGAGCCAAATGTTGCAGCAAAAAGTTCCCCCCTCCATAATTTGATAGTCAATGGAAATTTCTTAAATTGATGATGGGGCAAGATTATGGAACATTGGCACATACATATGTAATGGATTCCAAGATCATGATATATGTTTGCATATGTTTATGGCAATGTTCCACCAAGTCCCCTGGAGGTGGGAGCGAGGGGGCGAGGGAGCGCGGGAGCGGCCTATGCAAAAGCTCCCTACCAATTTTTAGGAAACGTGGGGGGACATCGGGGTCATAAAAATTATAAAATTTAATATTTATAATGTAACTATATTTTTGCAAGGAATGTATATACAGTCATCATACACTTGCATCATGAAAGATAAATCATAAATGATAAAATTACAAATCGATGAATGATGAATCATATAATTGAAACAAATTTAAAAGTTAAAAAGTTAAAACATACATCATACAATCATGCATGTAAGTTTGTAAGTTTGTAACTATATAATCATTAATGTAACTACTAACAATGTACAATGAAAATAAAGTTTAAGATATCATATGACATATTATATCAAGATTCAAAATAGAGTTTAAACTGAAGTTTACAACTCAAATCTGAAACATAAAACTTAAACGCAAATAAGTTATGTCTGAAACATAAAACATAAAACATAACATATGAATATCAAATGATATCATCATATTGATAAATGAGCATAAATGCTCAAGTTAATGCCCCACTAGTCTCTGCATCCAACTTCTGCACGAATATATCAAGATCAACCATGTCACCATCTGAATCCGAATCACTTGGATTCTCAAATATGCTAAGTGGCACATCAAATTTTAACACGAAACCATAAACTAAAAGGGGCGGTGAGGGGACGTGAGGGGGCGTGAGGGAAACATCCCCTAGAAGTCCCCAAGACCCCGGAGCGCGAGGGGGTGAGGAATCTAGACCCCTAGGTGGGGGGGCGAGACCCCGTGTAACACTGGTTTATGGAGGTGGTGGAGCAAAAAAGAGCTCAAATAGAGCTGAAATTTTCACATAAAAAGGACTGTGGGCTTGACTAATGGTTCCATTTAAAAAATGATATCTAGACAGAGAATAAGTGTAGCATGCAAACATGCATTGAAAATCCATATGAGTTTGCATTGTATTACTTATGATGGATTCAAATTTGGGTTTCAAAATGCCAGGTTATGGCATGATTTTGTCGAAAAACCCTTAGTTGGATTCTCATGTTGGTTTAATTTATATTTTAAGTTTGTTTTGCAATCTTTGGGTGATAGTAACTCTTGAACTAGGTTACCAATGTGTAACAATCATATTTCAAGAATAAAGTTGTGATTTTTATATATTATTATTATTATCTATTAGCTACGAGTATTGACACCTAATGCCTGGAATTTTGACATCTTGATAGCATGGATAATTTCGAAAATGTTTCTAGTAATGTTAACATAATAACTATCATTACATGTCTTCACTTTTTTCACCATAATAGACCTGTGATATGGACTCATCACACAGCTTCATATGCTATGTCCCAACAAGTTCAAACTGGTTGAACCTACCTCATAGTGTGGTTATTAAGGACAAGTTGCTTGATATATAACTCGATAGCATAGACCACGTTGCAGTTCTAAAAAGAATCCTCAAGTGTCGAAAAAACTTCACAATATGTTCTACTATAAAGCCTTTTGGGATACCTGAAATAATATATGTATCATTGATGACTTTTAAAGTATGACAAGATCCAGAGGGATAGGAAATCAATGGAAGAGTGATCCACCAATGAGAACCTAGAATTTAGCATCAGATGAGTTAGAGTCTAGGAAATTGAAAGCCTATAATTTTAATTAGTGATGAAGGACATCACATAGGTAATTATATTTTCATGTAGAATAATCTGTTAATTCAAATTTAAACTACATAATATAAAAGGCATACCATAAATTTTTCCACGTAAGTCCAAACAACCTATAAAAAGGGAAAACCTTCTTTTTCCATGGGAAATAATTTACCTTTCCTTTTTCGAGATAATCTAAATCACAAAAAATATGAACTATACTGCACACATTCTTGGATAATGTGAAAGTGGAAAAGGAATACCCTACACAAGTGATGCACACATGTACATTTGAACACTAATAGATTTTTGAAGTTGAAATGCAATGCTTGTTTTCATTTAAATGTAGGGTTTTTAAAGCAGGGAGAAATAATGGCTGCCAAATTAATAAGCGTTTCTTTGGGAAAAATTTAAATCTTGTAGTGGGTGATGAAGATAATAGAGGGTATTGAATCTTGATTCTTGACATCTAGAGAGAACCCTACAGCCTAACACAATCCAATGGAATTGACCAAATAAACCCAAATAGAGTCAACCCTACTATAGGAGGAAGGGCCTGCAGTAAGAACTTACCATTTCACAGCGAGAGCGAATGTTGTTAAACGAAGGCGAAGACGCTTGTAGAAGCCGAATGTTGTTAAGAGGCGAAAGCGAAGCAACGAAGGCGAATCACTGAAAACAAAAGGCTGATCCACCAGAAAGCGAAACGAATTGTGGGCGAATCTTGTTAGAAAAAGCGGAATCCGAGTGAATCTTTGTGCACGAAACTCGGGCGAATGCGAGCGGAAAATCTTTACGTGCAAAACTCAGAGGCAGATGCGAAAACGAATCTTATTCTACGAAAGTTGAAAGCCCAGCGAAGCGAATGGTCGTGCAAGAGCGGAGGGCGAATGCGCGCATGATATCAGACGTTAATGTGGCACACATGTACATTTGAACACTAATAGATTTTTGTAGTTGAAATGCAATGCTTGTTTTCATTTAAATGTAGGGTTTTTAAAGCGGGGAGAAATAATGGCTGCCAAATTAATAAGCGTTTCTTTGGGAAAAATTTAAATCTTGTATTGGGTGATGAAGATAATAGAGGGTATTGAATCTTGACTCTTGACATCTACAGAGAACCCTACAGCCTAACAAAATCCAATGGAATTGACCAAAAAACCCAAATAGAGTCAACCCTACTATAGGAGGAAGGGCCTGCAGTAAGAACTTACCATTTTGCAAGAGCTGAGGGCGAATGCTGTTCTGCAAGAGCTGAGGGCGAACGCTGAGGGCGAATGCTGTTCTGCAAGAGCTGAGGGCGAACGCTGAGGGCGAATGCTGTTCTGCAAGAGCTGAGGGAAAATGCTGAGGGCGAATGCTGAGGGCAAATGCTGTTCTGCAAGAGGTGAGCTCGAATGCTGACCGCAAATGCTGTTCTGCAAGAGCAGAGAGCGAATGCGCGCGTGATATCAAACGTAGCTATTGCGACAAATACCAAACATTTTTATGTAGCGCGCATATAAGTTTCGAATTTTTATGTAGCGCCCATATAAGTTTGGTATTTTTATGTAGCGCGAAAATAACTGTCGCTATACCGACGGCGGAAAAGACGTCGCTATTAGGATGGTGCCTCCAAACGTCGCAATGGCGACACCTAGACATTGTGTCGCCGTTGCGACGTTTAGAGTCATCTCAATAGCGACGCTTTGGGCCATGGTGTCGCAATTGCGACGTCTTCCTTTAAACGTCGTAATTGCGACACTAGTTTAAGTGTCGGTATTACGACACTTTTCTATAGACGTCGGTCTAGCGACGGTTTCGGGCGGGATGGAAAAAATTTGGGAAAATTTCCGACATTTGGTCAAAAGCGTCGGAAACAGGTGTCGGACTTTCCGCGAAATGTAGTATCACATTTCAAGCCTTAAAGATAAAACAATATTTGCACTTCATAGAGAGATCCCTCTCTGGATTCAGGAGGGCTAGTTCCTAGAATCCCAAATTGGTTCCAATGTTCTCCCTGTAGTTTTAGTCTTGCCAATCTGCTGAAATTACAGAGACCTAACATTTCTGGCGACTCCACTGGGAATTTCTGAGTCAATTTCATCTTAGATACCCTTAAGACCTCAGAAGACCCATAATCTCCTTAGATTGGCTTCATAATAAACATGGTGGTGGAACCATAAAACATTTTACCTCCATAAGAGCTAAAAAATTTCCACCTGGCAACTCCACACTTTATAACTCCCAAAAGACCAAATGGCTCCATTGGTAGAAGACTCTGAACTGGTTGAGTAGATACAGTGACCTGTTTCTTGATTTACAAACATGATTCCAAGGATACAACGAAGGTATGCCCCAATGAGTAGAGATCATATCCCTAGGTTTCTGCAAAAGATGCCCCAGGTGAATTGGGATGACAACCTGCCTGTTTTTCAAGGTGAAAAGTTTGATGACTCTCTATTACATCTCATCAAATTTCACATACATGTATGGAGGTTGAAAATTGAATGGCATGAAGATTGCCTAATGAAAATGTTCATGTTAACATTAGAAGGAAAAGCTAGGGATTGGTATGAATGGTTGAGATCTGGCAGTTTGTTTTCTTTAAAGGACCTTGAATATGTGTTTTATGAGAACTATAAAGGAAACACTACATCATTGTCATGGGGTGGAATACATTACGATCCATCACAAAACATCACCCAACACATTATAGACAATGATGAGGATTTGCAAGAAATGCATCCTGAAGATCTTTTAATGGCCATTCATGAGTTTAATATCCTATTGAAAAAATACAAGAATATAGATGAATCAGTTGAGGAAGAAAACATTCAAGAAATAAAGAACATTCCTCAAGATATCCTTGAAGACTCAAACAATGATTCTTCATCCCTTATAGTTGAGGCTCAAGAAGATATCCAGTCTCAAAACCAGTCTTCACAAGAGACAGAGAACGGCTGTACTCCTGTTCAAAGAAACATAGAAACATCTTCCCCTTTGACAGAAAAAGAAATAAATCAGACTATTAATAAACAGCCAGTCTCAGAAACTTTTTGTAAAACAAATACTCTTGATCATTCACATAGAGAACTTTGTTGTACAAATTTAGAAATTCCTTTTGTAGATCAGAATAAAGAACGACCTGCTAATAACCCAGTATGTTTGATTGGTAGTATTGCTTATATTTTTTATTTTCCTAACTTTGATCTATCTAGTGATGATGCTTCCCAAACAGAATTTGACCTTGCAGGACCATCATGAGGAGAGTTATGGGATGAAGATCTTTTCCTTCAAGAAAGTAATAGGAAAATAAAGACTATCTATGATACTGATGAGGAGAGTTATGAAAGCCTAGAAGTAAGTGAAGATTCATTGGATCTTTGTTCTGCTTCATCTCAGATCATCAGTACTAGTTTCCAAGTGATTGGAAATTAGCAGCCTTTCAACTCAAAGGTTGAGGAGGAAAGAAATGAATAAATTGTTGAGCAAGTTGAAACAAAGGAGCCTTCCCTTGAAAAAGAGGAAGCAATTGAACATACCCCTAATCAAGATTACAATAACCTCTTCACAGAGTACATTCCACCAAATCAGAATATCTCGGGACTACAAGAGGACAACACTGCAATATATGATGAGTCCTCTAGTTCAGATAATAATGAAGATGAGGAAGTTTTTCTTTCCCAAGAAGATCTTTATCTTGATCCAGTAGAGAAAGAAGAAGTAATCCTTGTTGAAACCTATCTTCCAAAAAATTTCAACTAGGTTAAAGATGATGATGCTTCCAAGCAACATACTGAAGATATAGTCCTCAAAGCTGATGTCTTGGAAGCAGACAATCTACCAACCATGAAGGGCCAGAAAGAAGAGAGTTCTCATCTTTTCTTTGTTGATCCTATGGAAGAGTGTGTGGAGGTCCCATCTGGCTCAAATTATCAAGCATGGATCCGTTGCAAGAGCCAAATGCATGAAAATTTGTCACCTTCTGTGATAGCCTTGGTTTTGGAGATTAATATTTAAAATGTACTATGGATACCCCTGACTAGTAGCCAGTCTCTCTATTCCTTTTTCTCACTACTAAACTGGCTACATTGGCACTTTTGTATCATATAAGAATGTAAATATTCCAAGTTAGAATAGGTTAGATAGGAATGTCAATAAAGCTCGGTTTTGAGCATTTAGTTAGTTGTTGATTTTTGTCTTGAAGAAAAAGAAAAATACAAAAATAATAGAAATGAAAAGAGGGTAGATTGTAATAAAAACAAGAAAGGTATGGCCCCATACCAAAAAGAGAAACAAAATCTAAAAGTGTGCAAGCTCAAATGCCACTCCTAAAAACACACTTCTAGTTAGTCATACAACATAATCATGACTAATTAGCTTTTCAATTTACTGCTGATAGGTTAGTGAATTAGATCAGCCAAACAGTTCAATCTTGGCTTATCAGTAAGGTAGATTAGGATAGAAGAAAAGGGTTCAAACAAGCTTAAAATATGAACCTATGATTTTCAAAGAAAAGGATGGCTCTAATCTGTTTAAATCCTAAGCCAAAGATAGAAGAACTGGTTCCAATATACTTAAAACTTGAACCAGAGAAGAAAAAGAAAAACAACTCAAACAAGCCTAAAAACAGAGCTGAAGAAATAATGAAGGATATTCTTAAAACTTTCAGATCTTAAGCCTTCACCATTTTGATTTAATTTTCTGCAAATAATAATCTATGTGCAACTTGTTTTTATGCCATAGATCAGCAACAAGTTAGACTGTTCAACCCTAACTTGTATGCTTTTGAATTTCTTGTTTTAGAATTTAGAGAATAAAAATCTATTAGACAGTCTAATCCTAACAGATAGTAGCTAGGTAGAGAAGCTTATGAACTCAACTGCTTAATCTGAGTTCATGGAGAAATGAGAAGTAGACTTAGATTAGTTTTGTGTTTTCAAAAGAATAAAATGTTTGTAAAAGAGTTTACCAATCCAAATGCACTCTCAAAGAAGAAAAAATGTTAGATCAGTAGGATTGGGTAGGTAGAAAGCTTGTTCTTGATAGAAATCCATTACTTTTTGATGGCTGCTAACATTATCACAGCAAAAGAAATAAAGTTGCAGCCCAATGGATGAGGCATTGATCAGCCCCCCAGAGAATACAAGTCTGAAGTTCTTCACACCTTCAAGAAGGTGCCATCCCCATGTGGAGCCACTGTTAGCCACCTATAAAATTTGTCATATCAAATGGTGGCTAAAATTTTTTTTGAGCCTTCAAGAAACAATTTTATAGCCAAATTGTGAGTTCTTAAAGTCTTCTGAAGTTAACTAATCTTTTAGTTAATCTTCACTACTTTTTCCCTCATAATACTGAAAAAATCTGCTATTTACCAAAGGAAAAGACTGCTGAAAAGTTCCATTTTCCCTCCCTTTCCCTTATCCTTTTTCTTCTCCATTTCATTCACAAACCATTTCATTTACCCCTCATTCCCTCAAAATTCCCTTTAAACCTTTGAAAATTCCTTTGGAAGGTTTAAAAACCCCTTTTTCCCCTTCTACCGAAACCCAAAAAGCATTGAAAATCTCTCATTTTGGCCTGAAAAACCCATTTTTTTTACTAAGGCTCTAAGCCCCTATGGCCGTAGCCCCCAGCTCCTTTTTCGCATAGAACTGGAGCTGTGACCCACTGTTAAAGCCCCATCGCTAATCGCAATCGGAGCTTTCCAGTTGTGCTTTTTCCTTTTTACTTTCAAAAGTTTCCGATGCGATTGGCCCCTTTTTCTTTTAAAAACCCTCGACTCCTCTGCTTTCCTTCACGTAACCCGGAGCCTGTAATCAGGCGATAAAAAATAATAAAAATCCTTTTCCAAACCTTTTTCTCCTTTGTATTTTGTAAAACCTGACTTTTTCATTAAGTCCAACGGTTCATTGTTTTGGCGAATACCAACCGTTGATCTAAAAACCAATCAACGATCATCGAAGTCTCGCATCGCAAATGTTCATTGGGTGCGTTTAAATGGTTCCTTCCTTTTCTCCGATTCCGATTAGTCCTTTCCATTGTAAACCCCCTAACCACTTCCCCACCATACAACCCGTTCCCAAGACCAGGCACCAAGCACCGAGCGCTAATCGCAATTGGAGGATTCGTGGTGAGCACTTTTTCTTTGTTAAAATAAAAACTCCGATGCGATTGAGTGTTGTTTTATATACCCCCGCCGCAAATCTCCATCGTTGATCCTTTAAACAAATCAATGGCCAGCGCTTCATCGGCGCATCGCAAATTTCTCCACAATGGGTTGCACCCGCTCTTCTTCCGATTTGCGATTGCTCGATTGCACCATTACATCGGCCTTCCCCCATCGCATCGCTCAAATCAATTGTCCCTCCCATCACTTTTCCTCGATGCGATGAACTCCTATGGAACATCCACCGTCAATCTCTATTAATTAACCTAATCCAATGACCCAAATCATTCCACAACCCCAAGCTTCGATTTAAACCTTTTTTCGCTGCCGATAAAGGTTTTTCCCCATTTTCATCATATTTTCTCCCATTTCATTATAAAGTCACCCCTCCGCATTGTAAAAAATCCTAATTGATCTCAACCGTTGATAAACATACATCTACGTCTTGGACTTAATCCTTCATTCACTCCACCAACCGCCTCTCCTTTTTAACCTCTGCAAGCAATCCTCACCATTAGATGTTTTCATCCAACGACCATGATCTAACCTAAGCCTCTGAAGCAGTTAAACCTTACCCCGCTGGATTTTTCTAATTTTTCTTTGTTTGTGCAGGTTATAATGGTTTTTCCATTTGTTTTAAAAGGAAAATCAAAGGCCAAGGATGACGATCCCTTAGGCCATTATTCATCAAGGAGATCATTCTGTAGGGTTTCCCATCAAGATTTACCGGTGCCTCATGAACACTGGCAACATTATAAGAACCCTCTGTAATGCCTGCGCAGCAACAAAACACATCAGACATCAATCAAACAAAGAGTATCAGTATCCAGAGATAAAATCACAGTAGAGATGAAGAATCGAAGATTGTTAACACAGATTTTGAAGGATTGTTGTCTTAAATTCGACTATCAAAAGCCTAATCCATTCAATTAAAGACCATATGAAGAAAAGAAGATAGAAATTAGGCCTAATTAAACCTAACACACAGAATTAGACAAATTAATAGTGTTTTAAAGAAGGACAATTAGATCTCTCATTCCGAGAAAGCCTCCACCGCCACATCAGAGGCTAATTGAATCCTCTCCAGCTGCCAAAAGACACCTGCAGCCTCAAAGCAATCAAAGAAGGCCTAGTTATTGCCAGAACAGAAGATATTAGCATAAAGACAGCTGAACAGTTATTTCGAATCAAAGAAACTAATTTAAACTGTCAGAGAAGTTATTACAAGGATAAGAAATAGCCTTAAAGTCAATTTTTTTAATCCACTAAGCCTCGAAAGCATAACAGAGTTATGAAACAGAGATATAGATCAAATTTATTCTTGCCTTAAGCCTTGCATGTTTTTCAAGGTAGATAATTGCATTAATTGTAGAACTTATGATACTTGAACCCTAGAAATCTTTCCACCTCCTCATTTCCCTATAAAATCTTCTTGAGGAGCACATTGTAAAGGGTTGGTCACTGCATATATGTTGCCTGTAAATAGTTTTCTGAAGCTGCTGTAAGCTCTGTTTGTAATTGAAGATACCTAAGTTGAGATGAAAAGTTTTAAGCTGTAGAGACCCACTGGACTTGAAGATTGTAACTGGTTTGAAGCATCAAATACAAGTTGATTTATGGGATCCTGGTCTATGTCAACGGTGATGTTTTTCTTATTGTAAATTGTTATTTTATTTCTGTTTCCATTCTTTCCATCTTCTCTGATAAAGAACAATAATTATAGAGTTAGGATTTACTGTCAAAGGTACCTTGCTCTCACTGATAAGCTTTATCTACATGTTTTCTTCCAATTGTGTTGTTTAAGAATGATTTAATACAGTCCAAAAGGTCAAGATGTTGGCGTTCCCTTCTCTTACTGTCTAGACTGTAAACATTGTTCTTGAATGTTATTTTTATTTTATGCTAAGTAAAGTTGAACTAGGGAAGTCTATGGTTAGCCCTGTCCTCTAGTCTCTTCTCCAAAAGTTTTCTGAAAGTTTCCCTAAGAGTATGTTGAAAGCAGGCTAGGTTCAAAGTCCTTACCCGATCTTAGACTATTCTTTGTTTATCTTAAGTGTTGTCTTCAAAGTTTGCTAATTAAAGTTGAACTAGGGAAGTCTATGGTTAGCCCTGTCCTCTAGTTTCTTCTCCAACAATTGCTTTGAAAAGTTTCCCTTTGAATATGCTGAAAGTAGGATAGGTTCAAAGTCCTTACTTGATCTTAAGCTATTCCTTTTGTGTTTTAAATGTTTTCTATTGAAAGTGCATCAAAAGCAGGCTAGTTTCAAAGTACTTACCTGATCTTAGATTACTTTTATGTCTTTCTTAAGTGCATGCCGAAAGCAGGATAGTTTCAAAGTACTTACTTGATCTTAGGCTGCTCTTTGTTCTTCATTTGTTTGATTCCCCTTCTTATTGTTATATTCCATTCCATAAAATCAACTTAAAGAGATCCTATGACATAGATGACTTGCCCCATAGACCACTCTTGAAACTTGTTGTTTCAATTAAATCCTACTATGACTCCATAGCCCAATGGATTGAAGCTGCTTCTTGCCTATCTTTTAGCTGAATCATTCTTTCACTTTCATTCACCTTCACCCTTCATTTATACTTCCTTCACCTTCACATATCTTTGCCCAACCAAAACAAACAAAAACCTCGTTCTTCATAACTAGCCTAATATCACATTTCAAGCCTTAAAGATAAAACAATCTTTGCACTTCATAGAGAGATCCCTCTCTGGATTCAGGAGAGCTAGATCCTAGAATCCCAAAGTGGTTCCAATGTTCTCCCTGCAGTTTTAGTCTTGCCAATATGCTGAAATTACAGAGACATAACAACCCTAATCATCCAAAAACCTAACCCTAGGAGATGAAACACCAAACTATGGGCCTCGTTGGGGAAAATTGGTACATCAAATTCTCAAGGTTGTGACTTTGGCATATGATCTTCATTTGAGGCACACGATACCTCATTAGAAAGATCTATCTAAGTAATACAACTTCTAGTAATGAATTTCAAGTTGAAAGTTCCCATTTTCCGAAGTTAATTTTCCAAAAAAACGTCGTTTAGGGCCTCAAAACGGCTTTGGAAGTTCAGGACCCGAAAAAATGCCAAAAATAGTAAATTATGCTACAATTAAGGAAACTAAAAAACTAAAAGAAACAATGGTGGGGGTCCAAGTGGAATAGGTGGGTGGACACCAATATCCACATGGATCATTCCTCCCCCCTTAGGAATCAATGGTCCTCATTGCGTTGAGTTTCTCCATGAGATGAGGAAACTTATGTTGAACTTGGTCCCTCGTGAGCCACTTGACTTGGTGAAGGAGTTGGCCTACTTTGATAGCTCGATATAGTTGTATACTTTGTTTTTGGGTTCGCTTGATCTGTTTTTCCATAATCTGATCAGTTGTGGATTTTTCCATGCAATTTGGGTTTAACTTTGTTGGTGTGATTTGTTCTGCAATGTCGGATGTGTCCAGTAATGGTGGAAAGTATGGTCGAAGGAGATCCACATTGAACATTGGGTGTCAGAAAAGGAATGGGGGAATGCTGAGCTCAAAATCATTGTCTCCCATGGCATTGATAATGGTGTAAGGCCCATATCGAAGTGGTATGAGCTTCCGATGAGCTTTGGTTAGGTGTTATTTCTGAAAATTCAACCAAACTTCGTCGCCCAACTAGAAATTGTGTGGCACCCGATGTTGATCATGTCACTGCTTATACTTGGCATTGCATTTCTCCAAGATATCGTGGACCTGCTGGCAAACGTGTTGATGTGTTCAATAAATCTGGTTTCTTTATCAGCTTCAAACAATACATGTGAGGAACTTGGCCTGATGTTCCATTTCTACAACAAATCTTGGATCTGCCTCTTGATTTCATCATTCTCCATAACATAACATCGATAGATCATCCTATTAGGCAGCGGCGCGCCTAGAGTCATATCACTGGAGTGCTTGACCTGACAGTGTAGAGGAACCCATGTGGGTGAGGAGAAAATGTCGTTGTATTCCTCCACGACTTTTTCCATCTGCTACTACCACGCATGGGAGCCCTGGTTGCAATTGCAGCCACAATATTCTTCTTGCCCTGTGGGTGAATCGTAATGAAAAAAAAATCCTAGTTTGGGAAATAAGCTTATTTCATTTCTTTGCAATACTCAAAGAGATGGCAGAAAACAGTACTACCTCTAGTATCATGTACAACGTATTTCCCAAAGTAATAATAATAGAACGAGGCCTAGACTCATACACAGCATGTCCCTTCCACAAGTATCGTTGGCATAATAATACATCATACATGTCAATAGGATCAACAGTACACATTACCTCATATGTGAAGGGCTTGATGTTTTATGGAAGGCGACACTACTGGCTGACGCGGAGATCTCTTCCTTGGTGAAGCCACCCGATGGTATATGTCTGTAGGTGTGTTGCAGTTAGTAGGTCGAGCCGCTTCATGACCTCTACTGAAATGAGGTTCTTTTGCCTTCCGCTATCGACAAGGAATTGCAGTGGAAAAACCTACACCCACATCTAGGAATGGAAGAGGTGCTCCCCCTCCTTTTGATCATCGGGCTCCCCCCTATGGAGCTTAGTGGTGGAAAAGGTGGCACTATGTTCTGCATCAATGATCTTCTTCTCTTTTCCATTCCCCTTGTCCATTTTTGACTCAGAATCATAACATTCATCTGATTCATATGTCTTTAGTTTGGCCACAAGCGATTGTTTGGCTTGACACTCGCTTGTGTTGTGAGTGGAGATTTTATGAAATTCACACCACTTCCTCGTGTCCTTATTTGGCTTTATGGTTTTGTTCTAAGTCACCCCACTTTGGCTTTTCCCCTTGTTCTGCGGTTCAAGGGTGCCTTTCCATGGCTTTGGATTTGTGGATCCAAAGTCTAGCTTCTTCTGCTTAAATTTCTACTCGATCTTGGTGGCAAATCGATATGTCGTGCTAAGCGAGGTAAATTCAAGGAACTCCATTTCCTCCTTAATGTATCTCTGCAAACAACTACGATACTTGAGCACCAAATGCTTCTATGAATCTTTAATACCCAACTTTGTGCGCAGGGTATGGAACAAATTCTCCAGCTCGTGCACATCATGATCCCTTTGATGTCGCAGTGTGGTCCATTGGATGTACTTGTCCTCATAGCACCCCACTGGATAATATTGTTCCTTGATGTAGTCTCGGAATGAATTCCAAGTGGGTGCGGTGGAGAATAGAGAGGGTTCCCTCTTGTACTTTTTCTCACAGTAGGTTTCCCACCAGTCTTTGACATGAGGGGAAGATTTGAGGAGTGAAAATTTTATCTTTTCTCGGTCAGAGAAATCATAGACCGAGAAATACCCTTCCAGTAAATTCAACCATCTATCTACGGTGTCTACATCTATCTGGCCTTCAAATACAGGAATGTCAAAGTTGACTTGTAACTTGAAAGGAGTGGCACCTCCAGAGTGGTTGTTGGATATAGACGCGCTGCAGGTGGGCAGTCTTTGGAGGATTTGGGAAAATTTATCCATCATCGTGTTCCTTTGTTTCTCGAGGGCCTCCTCGAGCAATATTTTGATAGGATATCTTGCTCCCTCGTATTTCTTTTCTTCCCCCATGGGCGGTCATGCAGTTTTGTGAGCCTAATCTTGCAAAGGTTCAACCAGATCGAGCCCTAACTCCTTATACACTGACCTTGTTGGGGACATGCAAATAAGGATTGAGAAAGAGAAGATCGCTCTGATACCACTGATACGGATTTATACAGGAACATAATAAAATACAGAAATAAACATAAATGCAAATATGCATCAGAAATAAAACTTCATTTCATTAATATCAAATAACCAAAATATGCTTACAGACATAATGGACATAAACTAGCTAGGGCGATGGTAGCTTGTCTCTGAGAGGATATGTGGCGGCTCCATGCATCTGAATTGTGTTACAATGATGCTCAAAGGCCTATTTATTATTGAGAAATAATGGAAAACCCTAAACATCCAAAAACCTAACCTTGGGAGATGAAACACCAAACTATGGGCCCCGTTGGGCTAAATTGGTACATCAATTTCCCGGGGTCATAAATTTGGCATACGATCTTCATTTGATGCACATGATACCTCGTTAGAAATATCTATATGAGAAATAAAACTGTTGACAGTGAATTTTGAGTTGAAAAACCACATTTTCCAAAGGGCATTTTCTGAAAAATACGTCATTTAGGGCCTCAAAATGGCTCCAGAAGTTCAAGACCCGAAAAACTTCCAAAAATAGTAAATTGTGCTACAATTAAGGAAACTGAAAAATGATGGGGGTCCAAGTGGAATAGGAAGGTGACCACCAATATCCACCTGGATCATTCCTCCCCCCTTCGGAAGCAATGTTCCCCATTTCGTTGAGTTCCTCCATGAGATGAGGAAACTTCTATTGAACTGGGTCCCTGGTGAGCCACTTTCCTTGGTGAAGGAGTTGGCCTAATTTGACAACTCGATATATTTGGATCCTTTTTTGTCAGGTGTTCTTGATATATGTGTCCATGATCTGATCAATTGTGGCTTGTTCCATGAAGTATGGGTTTAACTATGTTGGTGTGAGTTGTTATGCAATGTCGGATGTGTCCAGTAATGGTGGAAAGTATGGCCAAAGGTGATCCACATTAAACACTGGGTGTCGGCCAAGGAATGGGAGAATTATAAGCTTGAATTCATTGTCTCCCACAGCCTTGATGATGGTGTAAGGCCCATATCGGAGTGGTATAAGCTTTCGATGACCTTCGGTTAGGCGTTCATTATGTAAATGCAACCAACCTGGAAATATGTGGCACCTTATGTTTATCATCTCATTGCTTGTACTTGGCATTGGATTTCTCCAAGATATCATGGATGTGCTGGCAAACCTGCTGGATGCATTCAATAAATCTAGTTTCTTTATCAGCCTTAGAGAGTACATGTAATGAGCTTGGTCTGATGTGCCCTTTCTGCAATAGCTATTGGATCTGCCTCTTGATTTCATCATTCTCCAGAACGCAATGTCGATAGATCATCCCATTAGGCACCGGCGCGCTTGGGGTCAGATAAATGGAGTTCTTGACCTGATAGTGTAGAGGAACCCCTGTGGGTGAGGAGAAAATTTCCTTGTATTCCTCCACGACTTTATCCATCTGTTGTTTCCGCGTAGGGGAGCCATGTTTGGAGGTTGTGGCCACAATATTCTTCTTTCCCTGTGGGAGAATTATAATGAAAAAAAAATTCTTGGTTTGGGAAATAATATTAGTGTATTTCTTTGCAATACTCAAAGAGATGGCAGAAAACGGTACTACCTTTTTTATCTTGTATAACTTATTTCCCAAAGAAATAATAACAGACTGAGGCCTAGAATCATACAGATCATGTTTCTTCCACAAGTATGCTCGGCATAATAATACATCATACATTTCAAGAGGAGCAACATTACACAGTACCTCATCCATGAAGGGCTTGATGTTGTATGGAAGGTGGCACTCCTGGCTGACGTGAAGATCTCTTCCTTGGTGAAGCCCCCTGATGGTATATGGCTACGGGTGTGTTGTGGTTGGTAGGTCAAGCTGCTTCATGAACTCTGCTGATATGAGGTTCTTTTGGCTTCTGATATCGACAAGGAATTGTAGTGGATAGCCCTTCACCCACATATGGGAATGGAAGATGTGCTCCCCCTCCTATGGATCCTCATGCTCTTCCCTCTGAGCTTGGTGGTGGCAACGGTGGCACTAGGTTGTGCTTCAATGACCTCCTTCCCCTTTTCATTCCCCTTTTCCGGTTCTGACTCAGAATCATAACATCCATCTTGTTCGGATGCCTTCAGTTCGGCCACTAGCGAATGTTTGGCCCGACACTCGCTTGTGTTGTGAGTGGAGTTGTTATTAAATTCACACCACTTCCCTATGTTATTATTTGGCTTTGTGGTGTTTTTCTGAGTTGCCCCACTTTGGATTTTCCCTTTTCTCTATGGGCGCCTTACCCTGTCTTCTGATTTACGGATCCAAATTCTAGCTTCTTTTGCTTAAATTTCTTCTTGATCTTGATGGCATATCGATATACCTGACCAAGCGAGGTAATGTCAAGGAACTCCATTTCCTCCTAAATGTATAAGTGCAAACATCTACAGTACCTGAGCACCAAATGTTTCTCTGAATCTTTAATACCCAAATTTGTGCGCAGGGTATGGAATAAATTCATCAGATCCTACACATCTTCATCCCTTTGTTGTCACAGCGTGATCCATTGGTTGTACATGTCCTCATAACTCCCCACGGGGTAATATTTTTCCTTCATGTAGTCTTGAAATGAATTCCAAGTGGGTGAAATCGAGAATAGAGAGGGTTCCCTCTCGTCCTTTTTCTCACAATAGGTTTCCCACCAGTCTTTGATATGGGGGGCAGCTTTAAGGAGTGAAAAAGTAATATTTTCTCAGTCGTAGAAATCATGGACCGAGAAATACCCTTCCAGAAAATTCAACCATATATCTACAGCATTTGCATCTATTTGGCCTTCAAATACAGGAATGTCAAAGTTGGCTTGTTCCTTGAAAGGATTGATGCCTCCAGAGTGGCTGTTGAATGCAGATGTGCCGCAGGTGGGCAGTCATTGAAGGATCTGGGAAAAGGTATCCATCATCGCGTTCTTTTATTTCTCGAGGGCCTCTTCATGCAATATTTTGATAAGATATCCTACTCCCTCATCTTTCTTTTCTTCCCCCATGGGCGGCTGTCGGAGTTTGCGAGGCTGGTCTTGCAAAGGTTCAACCAGATCAAGCCCTAACTCCTTATACCCTGACCTCGTTGGGGACATGCAAAGAAGGATCGAGAAAGAGAAGACCGCTCTGATACCACTAATCCAGATTTATGGAGGAACACAATAAAATATAGAAATAAACATAAACGTAGAGATGCAGCAGAAATAAAACTTTATTTCATTAATATCAAATAACTGAAATATGCTTACAGACAGAATGGACATAAACTAGCTAAGGCAATGGTAGCTTATCTCTAAGAAGAGATGTGGCAGCTACATTCCTATGAACTGTGTTATAATGAGGCTCAAAGGCCTATTTATTATTTAGAAACAATGGAAAACCCTAAACATCCAAAAACCTAACCCTAGGAGATGAAACGCCAAACTATGGGCCCTGTTGGGGTAAATTGGTACATCAATTTCCCGGGGTCGTAACTTTAGCATATGATCTTTGTTTGACGCACACAATACCTCGTTAGAAATATCTATACGATAACTACAACTATTAATAACAAATGTCGAGTTTAACACTATCATTCTCCCAAGGTGATTTTTGAAAAGAAAAAAAAGCGTTGTTTAGGGCCTCAAAATGGATCCAGAAGTTCAAGACCCGAAAAACTACCAAAAATAGTAAAGTTTGCTACAATTAAGGAAACTAAAAAAATTAAAGAAAAAATGGTGGGGGTCCAAGTGGCCCTAGGCAGGTGGCCACCAATATCCACATTGGCAGCCACCCGCCTATTCCACTTGGATCAATAAAAAATGTCACCATTTATGATACTTTATGGACATCATTCTCCATCCATAACATCACCCTTTAAAGGGAATATAAATACGCAAATAGTAAATAACCACATAAGGCACCAATAAGAGGTTATCAAACTATTGAAGGACAACTTGGTTATGGAATAAAATAAGATGAAACAACAAGCAAATAAGCATCGTAGTGAAAGGGAATTTGAAGTGGGGGCTTAGGTATTTTTGAGACTCATACCATATTAAAAAAAATATGTCCCTCAAGCAACAAAAGAAGGACAATAAATTAGCCCCAAGATATTATGGCCCCTATATTAAGGTGTTGTAGAGGATTGGAAGTGTTGTATCTTAAGAGACAATCCCTCAGTTGTGAAATGAATTTTAAAAGTGTGTCACAGAAATAATTTTATTATGAGGTCTCGATTCTATCACACTGGAAACTAGTTTTCTAAAACCCTTAATGATCTGGAATAATAAAAGATTTCACAATTCCATTAACTACTGATATCTGAATGGAAAAGAAGAACTGAAGGGGAAACTCCAAGTAATATGTTGTAAACACATAATATATTACTTTTAAGTTTGAGAGGAAATTCATGGAGAGAGAGGAAACTCAAAATAATATGTTGTAAACACATAATATATTACTTTAAAGTTTCAGAGAGAGTTTGTGAAGAGAGAAGAAACTCAAAATAATATGTTGTAAACAAATAATATATTACTTCTCAGTTTTAGAGAGAATTTGTGAAGGGAGAAGAGATGGAATGAAGGAGCGTTTATTAAGGTTATTTAACTCTTACTTACAAACATAAATCAGAGACCAACTACTTCTTTACTTCACTTCATTCAAGGAAGAAACCACATAAAATGGCACAAGAAACACGAATCACCATCAACAGTTGCAGGAAACTTGTGCTTCTTTCATTCACCCATCAGAAAAAGAAGTATAAAATGTAGTCCCCGAGAAGTCCAGAACTCAGAACCCCTTCCTCTCTCTTCCTCTCTTCCTTAAATACAAACAAAAGCAGTTTGTAACTGCTCGAGCTTCTTGAAACTCCGAGACTACCTAAAAACTATTAAACTACTTAGTACATTGAAATCTAGGACATCATTATAGCTTCGATCTTAACAAAGAAAACAAAATAATCTTGAAATATAATCCTTTTGTTGAATATAATTTGTTGTTGATGTGTCTCCTTCCATTTTGGTTGTGACATCCTAACAGTCTGCATAAACGCATCTCTACCCGACTCTGCCCATGCTTTTCCATTTCTAACACTATCATCATGTCACCTACTACCCAACTCTGCCTCTTTCGCTTGTGCCTGCAGCGTTCTGTCTTCTCTTATCCTTTTCTCTGTGTCGGGTCACTTACCAGAGTCCACCACCGATGTGTTCAGGCTCCCGTTTATTACAAGGCACAACGCATACGACACTGTTTTGCAAATGGCCGAGTGTTTTCTTACCTGATTCTGTCCTGTGTTCAAACTTTCCCTTATAACTGTCGTAAGGCTGGACTTTAAAATATATTCCATTACCTTTGAAAACTATATCGCATCCACTTCTCTGTCGCATCTCATCATTCCAACGTTCTACGTTATAATCCGATTTTTCCCTCCGATGCGACTTTTACAAAGGAAAAACCCCTGCACCCGGACTTAAAAACCTTTAGACTTTAGCAATAACTTCCATCGTGTCTACTTCATTATCGCACTTCGCACTTTGGTGATTCAATATTGTTCCTAAGCATCTTTCCTCCTTAGCTAGTGATCCGCGATGTGCGATGTGTGAGAGGGTCCCACGGCTAGACTTTAAATACTTCAGATTCTAGCTTTGAACTATATCGCATCCAGTCTTCGTATCACATTTTGCATATTGGCATTCTTAACACGTTCCTTAGAGCCTTTCCTCCTGAACTTGCGACGTGCGATGTGCGATAATGGTAGGGGTGACATGGCAAGTGGAGGAGGGGCCAATCGCAAATCGAAATTGACAATATGAAACTTTACTGCACTTCACATATTGGCATTCTTAACATGTTCCTTAATGCTTTTCCTCCTGAGCTTGCGATTGTGATTTGTGATATGCAATCAGGCCTCCCACATGTGATTATGATTAAGCCTCTAAATGCTTCTTTGCACGTACATTTTCATGACTTGACCCTGACTGTGTACAATGATCTGAGCGCATCAATCAGCCTAACTCATGAACTACTATGCACATGAATAAGCCTGACTTAACCCTTATTGTGTGCTTTTCTTCTTTGCAGCTCCTTTGGCTTAGATTGCACTTCCAATGTTGATGTTGCTTCCCTGACTTTGGTTCCAATGCACATGTGATGATGAATCCTCGTTGCGCTTGTGGTTATCCTTTTGAGCATATTTTAGGTCTTCTTGAAATTCTAACAACTGTTCCTCAACAACCTTGAATTGCTCAGGGCCTCTCTTGACTTTTAGCTGAGCCAAATTATGCTACAACATCTGGCTCCAATTGGGGACAACACTTTGGTAGCAAAGTGCTGAGAACTTGTAGATTAGTAGCCTTTATTGGAGATAAAGTCAAAGATAACTTCTAGATCAGTAGCCTTTTTCGTCACTCCGTAATTTGTAAGATTTGCAAGAACAAATGGTAGAGGACAGCATCAAACCACTTTGGAGTCTAGGACCGAGCCTTCCTAGACTCAGAGAGGGCTCTCTCTATTTTTTTGATTTAACTTGATAATTATAAATGCT
The DNA here is from genome assembly GCA_034641835.2 of Pinus albicaulis. Lineage (NCBI taxonomy): Eukaryota > Viridiplantae > Streptophyta > Pinopsida > Pinales > Pinaceae > Pinus > Pinus albicaulis. The sequence goes on from JAXQQM020088957.1 coordinate 28,403, forward strand.
GATATTAGGCTACTTATAGAAATGAGGGTTGTTTGTTTGATTGATTGGGTGGTTGGATAGACAGAGCTTTAAAAATTAATCTATTGGGCTATGGAGTCATAAAAGGCAGAATTATGCATCAAATTTTCAAGGGAATTCATAGGGAAAGCTAACTATGCAGACTGGATATTACTAGCAGTATGAATATGAGATGGGAGAAGGAGATTAAGGTTCAACTTAAATGCAGAGCAGACCGTCTCTAAATTCTACATTCAGGTCTCAGAGGAAAACATTAAGATAACAAACACAGACATAATTAAGGTGCTCTTTTAGCAAATCTTAATCTAAATTTTATGTTTTGAAATCAGATAAATTGATGCACAGCATGAAAAGATAGAGGAAAACATTAATACAGAGGAAAAACATCACCATTAACATAGCTCAAAAATCCTGTGAATGGTCTCTTATTATTGATGCCCAGCTCAAACAGTTACGGAGTTCCAATACTTCTTACAATGCAAGCTTCAGCAGGGTCCAATTTTCCAACCCTTGATACTGCTAAGGCATGTAGTATTTATCTAAACACTAAGTTGGTTTCCCTATCTTACTCAGCAACCTTTCATTGATTAAAATTTAGCAGATAATGGACAAGTGTGGACATGCAAGGTCTGATCAGAAATCTCTGACAAAGACACTACCTCTGGAATTAATTTTGAGCAACTCTTCGTAGATCCAAATGCTTCAATGGCTCCTCGGAAGATCAAAAAATAAGCTTGGATGTGGCTGTGATGGTCACGAAGAGGTAGCTAGTGGTGGCTCTAACATCTGGCCTTGCTCTTCAAAAAATTGGTGTTGGGTAATTAATTCTGGTGCAGCGCTAGCTACTTTTCGTCGATTAGTGACTGAGCGGATGTGCTTTTTTTCCTTTTCCGTTTCTGCTGTTATAACATAACAATTTTGACTCAACCCTTTGTGTCTCTTTGCTACCTGAGTCCTTTCTACCACGTTTAACCTTATTTCTTCATAAAATGATGTTCAAACCTCATATGCCTGACTTGACCCTTTTTAAAAAAACATTGTAAAAAACTCGTATATCTGGACCTGAAAATGTTTATATTTTAGTTATGAACCTTATCGCATCCATATAAAATCGCACATCGCATGTTTTAGATTTTAAGTTATAAGAAATGGAATCGGCGATGCGATTGACGACGTGGCAGGTAAGGTGGGACCGGACCGCAGCCCACAGATCGCAAATCTTTAACATGAAGCAGTAGAGGTAAACTCTAAAAGATGCGAAGTGTGAAGCGCGGAGGTAAACTCTAAAACATGCAAAATGCGATTTGCGTTGTTGGAGGATGATGTGGCAAGGAGGATGGAGCCCACTGCATTGGCAGAGTTATAAAGCGGTTAATGATTTCAACGATACATTAAAGTTTATGATGTTCCATATGACATGTAAATGTATTTCAATGTATTTCAAATGGCTGTGAAGTGGGGGGCAGAGCTGTTGTGGTGGGGCCAACCGCATCACAACTTAAAATGAATACCTTGCGGGGGATTTAACGGTAAGTTGTAATATTTGCGATGCGAAACAATGGTTAAACAGGTAAAGTGGGAAAATGAAGTGGAAAGGTGGAAAGGTAAGATTTAATGATTTTTAAGGGAAATGACATGAAAAAGGGGTTTGTAATGCGATGATGTGATTCAATATCCACCATTGATTGAAGCTCAGATCCACGGTCCTTACTCCTCCTTTGTTGTGGTTTGCCGATTTTGTTTCTTTGGCCATGCCCGTTATTTTCTTGGTTTGTTCGTGGAATAATTTGACTCGTTCACTACTTGACCCACTTTAGTGTTCACGACTCAACCCAAAGTGCATGTCTTGACCCAATCACATTCACGACTCTGCCTTTGATTGTTTTTTCTACCTTAACTACTTCTCTGCTACCTTTATCTTCGCTAATGGTCTAATGTTGCTCCTTGCTTCCCTACTGCCTCTGTTTCCTTTGATTCTTTCTTTGGAAAGGATTTTGAATATTGAAATCTATGCATAGTATGAAAAAATTGCAAAGAAAAAGTACACAGTCACCTTGTGATACTGTAAATTACAGGGTTCTAATAGTGGCTCCAACTAGGGATGGAAGCTCCTTCAGGAAGTGTCAAGAACACCGTAGACTAGTAGCCTGATCCATTGGGTTGATCCCACAACTTGTACCTTGATCTGTCAGGAAACTTGGTGACTAGAAACTAGCTAATAGTTCCTCCTGACTTTGAATGATATAAATAGACCAGATACTTGGCCATCCAGCTTATTAGCCTACTGAGATCTGAACTAAAACTACAATTGCACTTATCCACTACAATCCATCAAGCTAAGCATACTACTGCACCTTGAAAACTTGAATGGTGAGACCAGAACTGTGCTGAAACAAAAGTCTGAAATACACTGATATGAAAATGAAAATAAATCTAAGCTAAATTTGAAAGATGCTCAGAGTGTTGAGCTTATTTTCACCCCTACCTACCCTAATCTACTGAAATTACTACCTTTTTAAATGATACAATAATGCCAGTGTACCAAGTCAAGCAACTACTTGAATGACTCCTTTCTTCCACCTCTCTTCACCATATTCAACAGCGAACCTAATAATAGTATTTGATTTAAATTCTTGACATGATCTGATTTACATGGATCTTGGTATATTTGAAAAACAATTGTCATGCCAGAAATATGTGTAGGATTTGTAAAGAACAATTCCTCCATATAGACAGCCACTGGATCAAGATACTCTTGATTTATTTTTGGGTATTTTTGACTCATCCCACTCAGCTTCATATCTTGGTACTGCAGATGTGCTCTCTAGGTATTCAATCAACTCAGAACATGTTTGCATGCTACCTTATGAGTGTTGTGCCACTAATTCCACTAAATCAAAAAATGGGGAAGATTGTCTAATCATATCCATATCATAGCGAATTTTGAGAGCATTATGAACAGAGGAAGATTGAATTTGAAAATAGAAACCATCCAACGCGTCTACTATTGGGTCAGGTGGTGCTTTAGATGGTAGTGTTGGTTCTTTTGAGACCTCATGTTTTCTCTTATAACTATCAGCCAGAATGTGATCCCAATTCCCTTTTATAATCTCAAATGCATTAAAACACAAAGGTAGAGATTCAAACTGGATCAATCCATCATGTGTTTCTGACTCTGTGATTTCATCTGCTACTTGACATTCAAAAGAACTCAAGGGCTGAACCCTTGGATCTAAAACAAAATATTTTATTATCCCTAATTGCCTCATCTGATTGGTGAGAGAGTTCTCTTCTCCTGTGATTATCAACTAGAATGTGATCCAGATTCTCTTTCACAATTTGAAATTAATTGAAACATAGGGGTAATGACTCAAGATGTATTGGTTCCTCCTCTTTTTCAGATTCTGTGATTTCAAGCTAACTCAGGGGGAGAACTTTTGGATCTGAAAAAGTTTTTGTATCCTCCCTCTTTTCCTCAACTGACTCATTAGATCATTCCTCCTCCTTCCTATTTTCAACCTACTTGTAATGCTCTCTTAAGATTGAGGCAAAAGATTGAGGAAGGCATTTTGTACTTACTTGAAAACTTCCTACATTTTCCTCCTTACAATCTTGCTCAGCATGCAGAGTTTGGTTTCCGTCTTTGCATGGTGGTGACCATGCCTCTTCTTCCCATGGAGACAATTTTGGTTGCTCTGTACAATCAACCTCAACCTCAACCTTATAGTCTTCCTCTTGATAATCATATTCGATATGGGTACCTCTGTATGCAAGGTCATCTATCGTGTACATTGTTGCTAAGGATTTCCCTGCCTCCTTTTGATTTTGGACTTCCTCTTTGGCTGTGTTGTGGATAGAATACATGAAACAATCATTTACTGTTTTAGGGTGTCTAGGATGGGCTGAAAAATGCTTGAGTACATTGATGTTTGTATTTTCTAGAATTAATGGAACATGAGGTATCTAAACAGCAAGTTCCTCTTTCCTGCTAATCATATGCATCATCTCGTTGACTGTGTTTGTCAACATATCTAATTTTATCCCTGAAGATATCAGTAGCTCTTTTTCTATTTTGTCCTTCTTCACTAATTTTAACTTTGCTTCCATGTTCAGCAGGTTGGCTTCCACATCAACTACCACATTTTGCATTTATTCCAGGGTTGCAGGGTCCCTTTCTCTTAACTGGAATGCCATTTCTGGGTCAAATGCATCTGGGTAGTGCAAGAGAGCCCATCTTGGGGATGGATTTATCTTAGCAGGTATTGAATGGTATACCTTATTGAACCTAGCTGAAAAGTGTTGTACTGTCTCCCATGGATGTCTTTTTAAATGGTTATACTCTTCCATGATGAGAAAAAAATTTCCTAGGACCACCCATCTATCCAGGAAAAGTTGAGTGAATTGATGAAAGTTTCTAATTCTTGCAGCTGGAAGATCTTTAAACCAACTTTTAAATTTTCCTTACAATGACAGGGAAAAAATTATGATACGCACATCATCTTCTCCCACCTCAAACAGATCAAGGAAATCCTCAAGATTTTCAATATGCTTTTTAGCAGTGATCTTTGCATTTTCTCCAACAAATATGGGTAGATTATTGATAAAATTTGCAGGCAGGTCATGTAAGATAGGAGGAAAAACCAGAGGCTTGTATCTGTCTGGGACTTTTATAGGTATAGGCAGTAAAGCATGAGGCTTATAACCATTTGGAGCTTTTGCAAGAGAAGGAGATGAATGTAATATTCTTAATTAGCACCGCTAATTGGAATATTTGATTTTTGTATAGTTTTGTCGACTATAGTTTATTAATAAATAAAAGTGAGAAAAGGGGTCTAACTCACTTAAATAAAATAAAGTGTTTTCCTAGTAGATGCAACGTTGTAACTTAAGGGGGGAGCCAAGGGGGGCCACACACCACGTGGAGGAGCCAATGAGAGAGAGGACGTTGGTTTTGGAGGGAAACCAATGCTATAAAAGGGGGAGGAGCCTCCTCATTTGGGGCATTATTGATATTGTTGATAATATTGAGCTAGACTTCTGTCTACTTGAGCACGCTGGCTGTTTAGTCGGTCTGCAGCACTGTTTAGTGCGACTGAGTGTCTCCGGTCGGAGATCTCACCCTTGGCCCCGGGGGACTTCGAGTGCCTGCTCGGGCAAGGTTTTTCTTCAGTCTTTAGCAGGAGATTTGTAGGTGTTTTGTTTGGGAGTTTTGCTGAGGAGCTGAGCTTCATTGGGTGACTGCGCAGTCCTTGGAGGGAGGACGCAGTTTGAGTTGGAGCTGTTCAGTGGTAGAGATTTCTGCAGGAGATTCAGGCCTCTTCCGGTGTGGAGGTTCAGCGTTTATCATTTGGTGAGTTTCCTGAGGAGTTGTGGCCCCATTTCGGTCTATTTCGATTCGGGTATACTGGCAGCTGAGTCTGAAGACGACGTTTTCGAGAGGAGTTTTACGGGGGTGATTTTCGGAGGTGGTCGGGTTTGGTATATGGTTTACGGGTTTTGTTCGGGAAGCGGTAGAGTACGAGTGATCTAAATTCTTGCTCATTAGGCGAGGTGACCTCTAGTTCCGATTCGTTCGATGTGCTTGATTTACGACGATTTCTTCCCAGCCAGTGGGGCTATGAGTCTCTTAGCAGCGACCATTTCCTATTATACGAGAGGGTTCTTCACTTGCCTTGTGCAAGGATAGGTGCTCTTATTCTGATTATCCATTGTACCCATTTATATTCTCAGATTAATAAAATGGCTTAGCATTTCTGGCATTTTTATGCGTATCTGCTTTATGTTCTATTTCCGGCATTTCTCTTTATAGTTGTATGCTTGTATTGCTGTCTATTTCCTATTCGGGATATTACAGTGGTATCAAAGCATAGTTCTGGCTCAGCCTGTGGAGCTAGCTATCTATGGAAAATATGAGGATCATAATGCCTACATTCTTACCTGAAGTATCGAGGCAGACTAGCAGTCCAAAGGGGAAGACTTCAAAGCAGTTGTGCCCTTCAAAGATTACTGTCAGCTCAGGCAGGATGGAGTAAGGGACAGTGGTAACAGTGGAGTTTCTAGCATGCAGAGTTCAGAGTTGCAGCGTACTATTGGGAGGTCACCTCTTCCCATGCATGAGGGATCCACTAGTCCCTGTGTGTCTAAGCCCAAGAAGACCGGAGCGGTGAAAAGGGATAGTTATTTTTTTTTCAGATATAGAAAATATACATCCACCTTTGAGGAGGTCAAGAAGAATGAAGAAAAAGAAGAGGAAGTACCATGCGCTTCCAATTCTAATCGAGAAGAAGAGATCACATCACCTCTTGAGGAGGCTTGTGGAAACACTGTCACACTTGTGGAGGAGCATCC
>JAXQQM020059569.1:0-44055 GCA_034641835.2 Pinus albicaulis
GACGTTGGACCAACTATGACCATGGTTGTCCATTGGTTATTTTCATATTGAGACAATATTTGTCAGAATGTGACATTTGATCATGGATGAAATTGATCGATTATTCATATTATAAACCAAAAGAACTAATAAAACCAAGGGTTTAATATTATAAACCAAAGGAATTGGTGAACCCAAGGGAAAACAATTACCCAAAAAATTATAAACCAAAGGAATTTGTGAACCCAAGGGAATTGATTTAAACATCGAAACAAATTTGGTGACAATGGGACGTTGGACCAACTATGTCCATGGTTGGCCATGGGTGATTTTTATATTGAGACAATATTTTTCAAAATGTCACATTTGATCATGGCTGACATTGATCGATTATTCATATTATAAAACAAATGGACTAATAAACCCAAGGGTTTAATATTATAAACCGAAGGAATTGGTGGGCCCAATTGAATTGATTTAAACATTGAGACAATTGTTGTGACAATGCAATGTTGGACCAACTATGACCATGGTTAGCCATGGGTGATTTTCATATTGAGCCAATATTTGTCAGAAAGTGACATATGATCATGGATGACATTGATAGATTATTCATATTATAATCCGAAAGAACTAATAAACCCAAGGGTTTAATATTATAAACCAAAGGAATTGGATAACCCAAGAGAATTGATTTAAAAATTCACACAATTGTTGTCACAATGCGACGTTGGACAACCTATGAACATGGTTGGCCATGGGTGATTTTCATATTCAGACAATATATTTCAGAATGTGACATTTGATCATGGATGACATTGATCGATTATTCATATTATAAACCAAAAGAACTAATAAACTTTAGGGTTTAATATTATAAACCAAAGGAATTGTTAAACCCAAGGGAATTGATTTAAAAATTTAGATAATTGTTGTCACAATGTGACGTTGAACCAGATATGACAATGGTTGGCCATGGGTGATTTTCATATTGAGACAATATTTGTCAGAATGTGACATTTGATCATGGATGAAATTGTTCGGTTATTCATATTATAAATCAAAAGAACTTTTAAACCCAAGGCTTTAATATTATAAACCAAAGGAATTGGGAACCCAAGGGAATGTATTTAAAAATTGAGACAATTTTTGTCACAATGTGATGTTAGACCAACTATTACCATGGTTGGCCATGGGTGATTTTAATATTGAGACAATATTTGTAAGAATGTGACATTTGATCATGGATGAAATTGATCGATTATTCATATTATAAACCAAAAGAGCTAATAAACCCAAAGGTTTAATATTATAAACCAGAGGAATTGGTGAACCCAAGGGAATTGATTTAAACATTGAGACAATTGTTTTCTCAATGCGGCGTTGGACCAACTATGACCATGGTTGGCCATGGGTGATTTTGATATTGCGACAATATTTGTCAGAATGTGACATATGATTGTGGATGACGTTGATCGATTATTATTATTATAAACCAAAAGAACTAATAAAACCAAGGGTTTAATATTATAAACCAAAGGAATTGGTGAACCCAAGGGAAAAAAAATTACAGTAAAAATTATAAACCAAATGAATTGGTGAACCCAAGGGAATTGATTATTCATATTATAAACCAAAAGAACTAATAAACTTGAGGGTTTAATATTATAAACCAAAGGAATTGGTGAAGCCAAGGGAATTGATTTAAACATTCAGATAATTGTTGTCACCATGCGACGTCAGACCAATTATGACTATGGTTGGCCATGGGTGATTTTCATATTGAGACAATATTTGTTAGAATGTGACATTTGATCATGGATGACATTGATCGATTATTCATATTATAAACCAAAGTAACTAGTAAACCCAAGGTTTTAATATTATAAACCAAAGGAATTGGTGAACCCAAGGGAATTGATTTAAACATTGAGACAATTTTTGTCACAATGCGACATTAGACCAACTATGACCATGGTTGGCCATGGGTGATTTTCATATTGAGACAATATTTGTTAGAATGTGACATTTGATCGTGGATGACATTCATCGATTATTCATATTATAAACCAAAAGAACTAGTAAACCCAAGATTTTAATATTATAAACCAAAGGAATTGGTGAACCCAAGGAAATTGATTTAAACATTGAGACAATTTTTGTCACAATGCGACGTTGGACCAACTATGACCTTTGTTGGCCATGGGTGATTTTCATATTGAGACAATATTTGTCAGAATGTGACATTTGATCATGGATGACATTGATCGATTATTCATATTATAAAAAAAAAGAGCTAGTAAACCCAAGGGTTTAATATTATAAACCAAAGGAATTGGTGAACCCAAGGGAATTGATTTAAACATTGAGACAATTTTTGTCACAATGCGATGTTGGACCAACTATGAACATGGTTGGACATGTGTGATTTTCATATTGAGACAATATTTGTCAGAATGTGACATTTTATCATGGATGACATTGATCGATTATTCATATTATAAACCAAAAGAACTAATAAACCCAAGGGTTTCATATTATAAAACAAGGAATTGGTGAACCCAAGGGAATTGATTTAAAAATTCAGACAATTCTTGTGACAATACGACGTTAGACCAACTATGACCATGGTTTGCCATGGGTGATTTGCATATTGAGAAAATATTTGTCATAATGTGACATATGATCATAGATGACATTGATCGATTTTTCATATTATAAACCAAAAGAACTAATAAACCCAAGGGTTTAATATTATAAACCAAAGGAATTGGTGAACCCAAGGGAATTAATTTAAACATCGAGACAATTTTTGTGACAATGCGACGTTGGACCAACTATGACCATGGTTGGCCATGTGTGATTTTCATATTGAGACCATATTTGTCAGAATGTGAAATTTTATCATGGATGACATTGATCGATTATTCATATTATAAACCAAAAGAACTAGTAAACCCAAGGTTTTAATATTATAAACCAAAGGAATTGGTGAACCCAAGGGAATTGATTTAAACATTGAGACAAGTTTTGTCACAATGCAATGTTAGACCAACTATGGCCATGGTTCACCATGGGTGATTTTCATATTGAGACAATTTTTGTCAAAATGTGACATTTGATTATGGATGACATTGATCGCTTATTCATATTATAAACCGAAGGAATTGGTGAACCCAAGGGAATTGATTTAAACATTCAGACAATTGTTGTGACAATACGACGTTGGACCAACTATGACCATGGTTGGCCATGGGTGATTTTCATATTGAGAAAATATTTGTCATAATGTGACATATGATCATAGATGACATTGATCAATTTTTCATATTATAAACCAAAAGAACTAATAAACCCAAGGGTTTAATATTATAAACCAAAGGAATTTTTTAACCCAAGGGAATTGATTTAAAGATCAAGACAAATTTTGTCACAATGCAACGTTGGACCAACTATGACCATGGTTGGCAATGGGTGATTTTAATATTGAGATAATATTTGTCAGAATGTGACATTTGATCATCGATGAATTTAAGGCTCCTGCAGAAGCTTCAATTGCTGAGGTTATAAGAGTAGCCCAATTTTTCCCAAGGTTCATTGAAGATGAAGGAAATGATCTTCTGATGGCACCGGTCTCCAAGGATGAAGTGGAATCAACCCTAAAATCGATGCAAAAGGAGAAAAGCCCAGGACCGGACGGCTGGACTGTGGAATTTTTTCTCCACTTTTTTGATATGCTGGGTGATGACCTGACTGCGGTGGTGGAAGAATCAAGGGTCTCAGGCTTGGTCTACCAGCCTTTTAATGCCACTTTTCTGACCCTCATCCCTAAGTCGGACCAACCTTCCTCTTTTAATGACTTTCGCCCCATCTCACTCTGCACATGCTTATACAAGGTTATTGCAAAGATTGTCGCCTCCAGGCTGAAACCTTTCCTCTCCAAAATCATCTCTGTGGAACATTTTGGCTTTTTGGATGGGAGACAAATCCATGAGGCTGTAGGTGTGGCTCAGGAAACCCTTCACAGTCTAAAAATAAGCCGGAAAAAAGGGGCCATCATTAAAATTGATCTCTCTAAGGCCTACGACAGAATCATTTGGATGTATCTAAGGCTTCTCCTAACTCATTTGGGGTTCAGGCATGACTTTGTAAGGTGGATCATGGCGTGTGTTACCTCGACTTCGATTGCAGTTCTGATAAATGGTGCTGCCTCAGAATTCTTCAAACCGCAAAGGGGTCTACGCCAGGGATGCCCTCTCTCCCCCCTACTGTTCCTGCTAGCAGCTGAAGGTTTAAGTTTATTGATCAAAGCGGCGAAGAGATAGGGTGATATGAAAGGGATTTAAGTTGGACTGAACCTCTGGGTGACACATATTTTTTTTGTTGACGACATCCTCATTTTTAGTGATGGAATCCGGGAGGACTGCTGCTGTCTTAAAAGGCTCTTAGACCTCTTCTTGAAAGCCATGGGTCTGGTCATAAATGATCAGAAATCTTCGGTCATGACAGCAGGGCTCTCCCCCCTCAAAGAAAACAGAGTAAAGGAGATTCTCTCGTTTGAATTAAAGTCCCTTCAGGATCTGTTCAAATACCTTGGTTTTAAGCTGAAACCTGACTCATACAGGGCTCAAGACTGGAATTGGCTCCTGGCGAAAATTGAGGACAGAATGAAACATTGGAGTTTTAAATGGCTGTCAAGGGCAGGCAGGCTTGTGTTGATTAAATCTGTGGTTTTGGCCATTCCAGTGTACTGGGCTAGCCTCATATGGGTGCCTAAATGCATTTTGCTGAAAATAAACAAAATCTATAGCAGATTCTTATGGGCTGGCCAGAAGAAGGATTATGTCTCTTCTTGGTTTGCCTGGGATAAAATTGTCCGACCCAAAAAATGGGGGGGGTGGGGGATAAAGGATTTGTTCCCTTTCTCTCAGTCTTTAGCTGCTAAACTCGCGTGGAGGCTGATTGTTTCAGATAACCTTTGGACTGCTGTGACTAGGAGGAAGTATATTGACCCAGCCTCGCCTCTAGAATGGATAAGATAGCCTTCTAAATCAACAAGGAATTCCTCAGTGGTATGGAAAGCTTTGGTGGCAGCTGTACAGATTATTAAAAAAGGCTTGGCATGGAAAGTGGGTGACGGTAGCTCCATAAGGTTAGGTAGGGACCCATGGGTGGGCTGCTCGGACTCCTTTGCTCTTTCAAGAGACCTGCTTGAGCTTTTAAATAACAGAGGTTTTTTCTCTCTCAGTCAAATTGCTGATAATGGAAACACATCAATCTGGAGGCAGGAGTGGCTCTCAGTGAATGCTCTTGCTCTAGAAGAAAGGTGGCATGATGAATGGGGGGCTTTTCGCGCAGGTCTGTTGAACTCCCATATTCGTATTACAAATGAGCCGGATGAGCTGAGATGGGTGCACTCCCAATCAGGCTTCTACTCTCCAAAGATGGGATATGAATGGCTCATGTCGCAAAAGGGGTGGGAGGAGCCAAACTGGTGGGCCAAGACTTTGTGGAAACTGAAAGGGCCAGCAAAGACTCGGTTGTTTTTCTGGTGTGTTCTTCAAAAGAAAGTACCTACTTGGGACCTTCTCCAAAAAAGGGGGAAGATAGGTCCAGGCTGGTGCTCCTTGTGTAAGGAGAGTGAGGAATCTCTCCAACATATCTTCCTTTCCTGTCCATTCTCAAAAAGCCTCTGGAACGAAATTTTAAGACAATCAAAGGTCCCCCTTCATTGGGAGGGGGAGGAAATATCAGAGGCCTGGAATAATTGGTGGCAACAGGCTCCCAATGACAAAGTCAGAACGATGCCCCTGCTGGTTGTATGGGGAGTATGGCTAGCCAGGAATCACTGCATTTTCAAAGACTCTCTCTTTCCCATCGCCAGATTAGCAGCCGAAGGAGTGGCCATATTTTAAAGCATACCACTTCCATCTAATTCTAGGAGCTGTAGACCTGTTCAGGTAGAAGAAATAAAGGGCTCCATCCTGTGGGCTTATTTTGATGGAGCCTCAGATATAAACAAAAATTGTGGAGCTGGTCTGGTCATTCACTATCCCACTGGAATTTCTCTCAAAGCCTCCATTGGACTTGGTACCGGAAAAAATAACTTTGCTGAGCTCAAAGCCTTACATTTGCTTCTTTGCTGGCTCTCTTTGCGTAATGAGTGGGAGGTTTAGATCTTTGGGGATTCTCTGAACACAATCAAGTGGGCGAATGGCTCACATCATTGCAGGAATTTTATCTTAACTCCTTTGCTTTCTGAAATTATTCATCTTAAAAGTTTTTTTGCTGAGCTGAATATTTGTCACATCTACAGGGAAAGAAACACAGAAGCAAACAACCTTTCTAAAAAAGGCATTGAGCAGGTTTTGGACTCATGGTCAGTTGAATAAGTAGTTGATGGAATGGCAAGGAGACTTGCCCCTCCTGTTTTTGTTTAATCCGGGAGCTGCCAACAGCTCTTTTACATTCACTGTCTTTTTATTTTCTGTATATAGAACTCTGATGTTCAAAATTTTTTGTATATTTAAAAAAAATGTCAAAAACTCAGCGTTGTTTTCCGTTAACCGGAGGCCTGAGAACTTGTTTATTTATTGTCATAACAGTACTATCAGCCAGCACAGTTTTTGCTAGCTGGTCTTTGGACAGTTGTGGTGCTGAGCATACCCTGTTTCGGTGTTTTATCCTAAATGGAAGCCGGGGTTAGCTTACACCACAGTTTGAATTTTTTTGCATTAGCTTTTGTGGACAGGGCTGTAGGGTGTTTTAAAAAAAAACACAGCTGCTTATGGTTTTCTCTGGAAAAGGGAAAGGAATGCAATGCATATGCTATGTAACCCTCTTATATAATAGAAGGTTCGATTTTTTCTGTGGAAAAAAAAAACTAATAAACCCAAGGATTTAATATTATAAACCAAAAGATTTGGTGAACCCAAGGAAATTGATTTAAAAATTCGGACAAATGTTGCCACAATGCGACGTTGGACCAACTGTGACCATGGTTGGCCATCAGTGATTTTCATATTGAGACAATATTTGTCAGAATGTGACATTTTATCATGAATGAAATTGATCAGTTATTCATATTATAAACCAAAATAACTAATAAACCCAAGGGTTTAATATTATAAACCAAAGGAATTGGTGAACCCAAGTGAATTGATTTAAACATTGAGAAAATTGTTGTCACAATGCGACGTTGGACCAACTATGACCATGGTTGGCCATGGGTGATTTTGATATTGCGACAATATTTGTCAGAATGTGAAATATGATCATGCATGACATTGATCGATTATTATTATTATAGACCAAAGGAACTAATAAAACCAGGGGTTTAATATTATAAACCAAAGGCATTTGTGAACCCAAGCGAAAACCATTACCCTACAAATTATAAACGAAATGAATTGGTTAACCCAAGGGAATTGATTTAAACATTGAGACAATTGTTGTCACAATGCGATGTTGGACCAACTATGACCATAGTTGGCGATGGGTGATTTTCATATAGAGACAATATTTGTCAGAATGTGACATTTGATCATGGATGAAATTGATCGATTATTCATATTATAAACCAAAAGAAATAATAAACCCAAGGGTTTAATATTATAAACCAAAGGAATTGGTGAACCCAAGGGAAAACCATTACCCAACAAATTATAAACCAAAGGAACTAGTGAACCCAAGGGAATTGATTTAAACATCAAGACAATTTTTGTGACAATGTGACATTGGACCAACTATGACCATGGTTGTCCATGGGTGATTTTCATATTGAGACAACATTTTTTAGAATGCAACATTTGATCTTGGATGACATTGATTGATTATTCATATTATAAACCAAAAGAACTACTAAACCCAAGGGTTTAATATTATAAACCAAAGGAATTGGTTAACCCAAGGGAATTGATTTAAACATCGAGACAATTTTTGTGACAATGCGACGTTGGACCAACTATGACCATGGTTGGGCATGGGTGATTTTCATATTTAGATAATATTTGTCAGAATGTGACATTTTATCATGGATGAAATGGATCGATTATTGATAATATAAACGAAAGGAATTTTTGAACCCAAGGGAATTGATTTAAACATTAAGACAATTTTTTTCACAATGCAAGATAATATTTGTCAGAATGTGACATATGATCATAGATGATGTTGATCGATTATTCATATTATAAACCGAAAGAAATAATAAACCCAAGGGTTTAATATTATAAACCAAAGGAATTGGAGAACCCAAGGGAAAACCATTACCCAAAAAATTATAAACCAAAGGAATTAGTGAACCCAAGGGAATTGATTTAAACATTCAGAAAATTGTTGTCACAATGCGACTTTGGACCAACTATGAACATGGTTGGCCATGGGTGATTTTCATATTGAGACAATATTTGTATGAATGTGACATTTGATCATGGATGAAATTGATCGATTATTCATATTATAAACCAAAAGAACTAATAAACCCAAGGGCTTAATATTATAAACCAAAGGAATTGGTGAACCCAAGGGAAAACCATTACCCAAAAAATTATAAACCAAAGGAATTGGTGAACCCAAGGGAATTGATTTAAACATTGAGAAACTTGTCAGCACAATGTGATGTTGGACCAACTATGAACATGGTTGGCCATGGGTGATTTTGATATTGAGACAATATTTTTCAGAATATGAAATTTGATCATGGATGACGTTGATCGATTATTCATATTATAAACTGAAAGAACTAATAAAACCAAGGGTTTAATATTATAAACCAAACGAATTGGTGAACCCAAGGGAAAACAATTACCCAACAAATTATAAACCAAAGGAATTGGTGAACCCAAGGGAATTTATTTAAACATTGAGACAACTTTTGTGACAATGCGACGTTGGACCAACTATGACCATGGTTGGCCACGGGTGATTTTCATATTGAGACAATATTTGTCAAAATTTGACATTTGATCATGGATGACACACATCGATTATTCATATTATAAACCAAAAGAACTAATAAAACCAAGGGTTTAATATTATAAACCGAAGGAACTGGTGAACCCAAGCTAATTGATTTAAGCATTGAGACAATTATTGTGACAATGCGACGTTGAAACAACTATGACCATCATTGGCCATGGGTGATTTTCATATTAAGATAATATTTCTCATAATGTGACATATGATCATAGATGACATTGATCGATTTTTCATATTATAAACCAAAAGAACTAATAAACCCAAGGGTTTAATATTATAAACCAAAGTAATTGGTGAACCCAAGGGAAAACCATTACCCAACAAATTATAATCCAAAGGAATTGGTGAACCCAAGGGAATTGATTTAAACATCGAGATAATTTTTGTGATAATGCGACGTTGGACCAACTATGACCATGGTTGGCCATGGGTGATTTTCATATTGAGACAATATTTTTCAGAATGTGACATTTGATCATGGATGACATTGATTGATTATTCATATTATAAACCAAAAGAAATACTAAACCGAAGGGTTTAATATTATAAACAAAAGGAATTGGTTAACCCAAGGGAATTGATTTAAAAATTGAGACAAATTTTGTCACAATGTGACATTGGACCAACTATGACCACGGTTGGCCATGGTTGATTTTCATATTGAGACAATATTTGTCAGAATGTGACATATGATCATGGATGACATTGATCGATTATTCATATTATAAATCAAAAGAACTAATAAACCCAATGGTTTAATATTATAAACCAAAGGAATGGGTGAACCCAAGAAAATTGATTTAGACATCGAGACAACTTTTGTCACAATGCAACGTTGGACCGACTATGACCATGGTTGGCCATTGGTGATTTTCATATTGAGATAATATTTGTCAGAATGTGACATTTGATCATGGATAAATCTGATCGATTATTTATATTATAAACCAAAATAACCAATAAACCCAAGGATTTAATATTATAAACCGAAAGAATTGATTAACCCTAGGAAATTGGTTTAAAAATTTAGATAATTGTTGTCACAATGCGACGTTGGACCAACTATGACCATGGTTGGCGATGGGTGATTTTCATATTGCGACAATATTTGCCAGAATGTGATATTTGATCATGGATGAAATTGATCGGTTATTGATATTATAAACCAAAATAACTAATAACCCAAGGGTTTAATATTATAAACCAAAGGAATTGGTGAACCCAAGGGAATTGATTTAAACATTCAGACAATTGTTGTCACAATGCGACGTTGGACCAACTATGAACATGGTTGGCCATGGGTGATTTTCATATTGAGACAATATTTGTCAGAATGTGACATATGATCATGGATGAAATTGATCGATTATTCATATTATAAACCAAAAGAACTAATAAACCCAAGGGTTTAATATTATAAACCAAAGGAATTGGTGAACCCAAGGGAATTGATTTAAACATTGAGAAAATTATCGTCACAATGTGATGCTGGACCATCTATGAACATGGTTGGCCATGGGTGATTTTCATATTGAGACAATATTTGTTAGAATATGACATTTGATCATGGATGACGTTGATCGATTATTCATATTATAAACTGAAAGAACTAATAAAACCAAGGGTTTAATATTATAACCCAAACGAATTGGTGAACCCAAGGGAAAACAATTACCCAACAAATTATAAACCAAAGGAATTTGTGAACCCAAGGGAATTTATTTAAACATATGGACAAATTTTGTCACAATGCGACGTTGGACCAACTATGACCATGGTTGGCCATGGGTGATTTTCATATTGAGACAATATTTGTCAAAATGTGACATTTGATCATGGATGACATTGATGGATTATTCATATTATAAACCAAAATAACTAATAAACACAAGGGTTTAATATTATAAACGGAAGGAATTGGTGAACCCAAGCTAATTGATTTAAACATTGAGACAATTGTTGTGATAATGCGATGTTGGACCAACTATGACCATCGTTGGCCATGGGTGATTTTCATATTCAGACAATATTTTTCAGAATGTGACATATGATCATAGATGACATTTATCGATTTTTCATATTATAAACCAAAATAACTACTAAACCCAAGGGTTTAATATTATAAACAAAAGGAATTGGTGAACCTAAGGGAATTGATTAAAAAATTGAGACAATTTTTTTCACTGTCACATTGGACCAACTATGACCATGGTTGGCCATGGGTGATTTTCATATTGAGACAATATTTGTCAGAATGTGACATTTTATAATGGATGACATTGAGCGATTATTCATATTATAAAGCAAAATAACTAATAAAACCAATGGTTTAATATTATAAACCAAAGGAATTGGTGAACCCAAGGGAATTGATTTAGACATCGAGACAACTTTTGTCACAATGCAACGTTGGACCAACTATGACCATGGTTGGCCATTGGTGATTTTCATATTGAGATAATATTTGTTAGAATGTGACATTTGATCATGGATGAAATTGATCGGTTATTCATATTATAAACCAAAAGAACTAATAACCCAAGGGTTTAATATTATAAACCAAAGGAATTGGTGAAAGCAAGGGAATTGATTTAAACATTTAGATAATTGTTGTCACAATGCGACGTTGGACCAACTATGACCATGGTTGGCCATGGGTGATTTCCATATTGAGACAATATTTATCAGAATATGAAATTTGATCATGGATGAAATTGATCGATTATTCATATTATAAACCAAAATAACTAATAAACCCAAGGGTTTAATATTATAAACCAAAGGAATTGGTGAACCCAAGAGAATTGATTTAAACATCGAGACATTTTTTGTGACAATGCGACGTTGGACCAACTATGACCATCGTTGTCCATGGGTGATTTTCATATTGAGAGAATATTTGTCAGAATGTGACATTTGATCATGGATGAAATTGATCGATTATTCATATTATAAACCAAAATAAATAATAAAACCAACGGTTTAATATTATAATCCAAAGAAATTGGTGAACCCAAGGGAAAACCATCACCCAACAAATTATAAACCAAACAAATTGGTGAACCCAAGGGAATTGATTTAAACATCGAAACAATTTTTGTGACAACGGGACGTTGCACCAACTATGACCATGGTTGGCCATGGGTGATTTTCATATTGAGACAATAGTTTTGAGAATGTGACATTTGATCATGGATGACATTGATCGATTATTCATATTATAAACCAAAAGAACTAGTAAACCCAAGGGTTTAATATTATAAACCAAAGGAATTGTTGAAGGCAAGGGAATTGATTTAAACATTAAGACCATTTTTGTCACAATGCGACGATGGACTAACTATGACCATGGTTGGCCATGGGTGATTTTCATATTGATCCAATATTTGTCAGAATGTGACATATGATCATGGATGACGTTGATTGATTATTCATATTATAAACCGAAAGAACTAATAAACCAAGGGGTTTAATATTATAAACCAAAGGAATTGGAGAACCCAAGGGAAAACCATTACCCAACAAATTATAAACCAAAGGAATTGGTGAACCCGAGGGAATTGATTTAATCATTCACACAATTGTTGTCACAATGTGACATTGGACCAACTATGACCATGGTTGGGCATGGGTGATTTTCATATTGAGACAATATTTGTCAGAATGTGACATTTAATCATGGATGAAATATATCGATTACTCATATTATAAATCAAAAGAACTTGTAAACCCAAGGGTTTAATATTATAAACCATTGGAATTTTTGAACCCAAGGGAATTGATTTAAACGTTGAGACAATTTTTGTCACAATGCGGCGTTAGACCAACTATTACCATGGTTGGCCATGGGTGATTTTAATATTGAGACAATATTTTTAAGAATTTGACATTTCATTATGGATGAAATTGATCGATTATTCATATTATAAACCAAAAGAACTAATAAACCCAAGGGTTTAATATTATAAACCAAAGGAATTGGTGAACCCAAGGGAATTGATTTAAACATTGAGACAATTGTTGTCACAATGCGACGTTGGACCAACTATGAACATGGTTGGCCATGGGTGATTTTCATTTTGAGACAATATTTGTCAAAATGTGACATTTTATCATGGATTAGGTTGATCGATTATTTATATTATAAACTGAAAGAACTAATAAAACCAAGGGTTTAATATTATAAACGAAACGAATTGGTGAACCCAAGGGAAAACAATTACCCAACAAATTATAAACCAAAGGAATTGGTGAACCAAAGGGAATTTATTTAAACATCGAGACAAATTTTATCACAATGCGACGTTGGACCAACTATGACCATGGTTGGTCATGGGTTATTTTCATATTGAGACAATATTTTTTAAAATGTGACATTTGATCATGGATGACATTGATTGATTTTTCATATTATAAACCAAAAGAAATAATAAACCAAAGGGTTTAATATTATAAATCAAAGGAATTGGTGAACCCAAGGGAATTGATTTAAACATTGAGACAATTGTTGTGACAATGCGACATTGGACCAAGGGAAAACCATTACCCAAGAAATTATAAACCAAAGGAATTGGTGAACCCAAGGGAATTGATTTAAACATTGAGAAAATTTTTGTGACAATGCTACGTTGGACAAGCTATGACCATGGTTGGCCATGGGTGATTTTCATATTGAGACAATATTTGTCAGAATGTGACATTTGATCATGGATGACTAGTAAACCCAAGTGTTTAATATTATAAACCAAAGGAATTGGTGAACCCAAGGGAATTGATTTAAACATTGAAACAAGTTTTGTCACAATGCGATGTAAGACCAACTATGACCATGGTTGGCTATGGGTGATTTTCATATTGAGACAATATTTGTAACAATGTGACATTTCATCATGGATGAAATTGATCGATTATTCATATTATAAACCAAAAGAACTAATAAACCCAAGGGCTTAATATTATAAACCAAATGAATTGGTGAAACCAAGGGAAAACCATTACGCAACAAATTATAAACCAAAGGAACTGGTGAACCCAAGGTAATTGATTTAAACATCGAGACAATTTTTGTGACAATGCGACGTTGGAACAACTATGACCATGGTTGGCCATGGGTGATTTTCATATTGAGACAATATTTGTTAGAATGTGACATTTGATCATGGATGACGTTGATCGAGTATTCATATTATAAACTGAAAGAACTAATAAAACCAAGGGTTTAATATTATAAACCAAACGAATTGGTGAACCCAAGGGAAAACAATTACCCAACAAATTGCAAACCAAAGGAATTGGTGAACCTAAGGGAATTTATTTAAAAATCGAGACAACTTTTGTCACAATGCGAAGTTGGAACAACTATGACCATGGTTGGCCATGGGTGATATTCATATTGAGACAATATTTGTCGGAATGTGACATTTGATCATGGATGACATTGATAGATTATTCATATTATAAACAAAAAGAGCTAGTAAACCCAAGGTTTTAATATTATAAACCAAAGGAATTGGTGAACCCAAGGGAATTGGTTTAAACATTGAGACAATTGGTGTGACAATGTGAGATTGGACAAACTATGACCATGGTTGGCCATGGGTGATTTTCATATTGAGACAATATTTGTCAGAATGTGACATTTGATCATGGATGACATTGATAGATTATTCATATTATAAACAAAAAGAGCTAGTAAACCCAAGGGTTTAATATTATAAACCAAAGGAATTGGTGAACCCAAGGCAAAACCATTACCCAAGAAATTATAAACCAAAGGAATTTGTGAACCCAAGGGAATTGATTTAAATATCGAGAATTTTTTTGTGACAATGCGATGTTGGACCAGCTATGACCATGGTTGGCCATGGGTGATTTTCATATTGAGACAATATTTGTTAGAATGTGACATTTGATCATGGATGACATTGATCGATTATTCATATTATAAACCAAAAGAGCTAGTAAAGCCAAGGGTTTAATATTATAAACCAAAGGAATTGGTGAACCCAAGGGAATTGATTTAAACATTGAGACAAGTTTTGTCACAATGCGATGTCAGACCAACTATGACCATGGTTGGCCATGGGTGATTTTCATATTGAGACAATATTTGTAAAAATGTGACATTTGATCATGGATGAAATTAATCGATTATTCATATTATAAACCAAAAGAACTAATAAACCCAAGGGTTTAATATTATAAACCAAAGGAATTGGTGAAACCAAGGGAAAACCATTACCCAACAAATTATAAACGAATTGGTGAACTATAAGGAATTTATTTAAACGTTAAGACAATTTTGTGACAATGCGATGTTGGACCAACTATCACCATGGTTGGCCATGGGTGATTTTCATATTGAGACAATATTTTTCAGAATGTGACATTTGATCATGGATGACATTGGTCGATTATTCATATTATAAACCAAAAGAACTAGTAAACCCAAGGGTTTAATATTATAAACCAAAGGAATTGTGTAACCCAAGGGAATTGATTTAAACATTGAGATAATTTTTGTCACAACGCGACGTTGGACCAACTATGACCATGGTTGGCCATGGGTGATTTTCATATTGAGAGAATAGTTTTCAGAATGTGACATATGATCATGGATGACATTGATCAATTACTCATGTTATAAAGCAAAATAACTAATAAACCCAAGGGTTTAATATTATAAACCAAAGGAATTGGTGAACCCAAGGGAAAAGAATTACCCAAAAAATTATAAACCAAAGGAATTGGTGAATCCAAGGGAATTGATTTAAACATTGAGACAACTTTTGTCACAATGCAACGTTGGACCAACTATGACCATGGTTGGCCGTGGGTGATTTTCATATTGAGATAATATTTGTCAGAATGTGACATTTGATCATGGATGAATTTGATCGATTATTCATATTATAAACCAAAGGAACTAATAAACCCAAGGATTTAATATTATAAACCAAAAGAATTGGTGAACCCAAGGAAATTGATTTAAAAATTCAGACAATTGTTGTCACAATGCGACGTTGGACCAACTGTGACCATGTTTGGCCATGGTTGATTTTCATATTGAGGCAATATTTGTTAGAATGTGACATTTTATATTGGATGAAATTTATCGGTTATTCATATTATAAAACAAAATAACTAATAAACCCAAGATTTTAATATTATAAACCAAAGGAATTGGTGAACCCAAGGGAATTGATTTAAACATTGAGAAAATTGTTGTCACAATGCGTCGTTGGACCAACTATGACCATGGTTGGCCATGGGTGATTTTCATATTGTGACAATATTTGTCAGAATATGACATATGATCATGGATGACGTTGATCGATTATTCATATTATAAACCAAAAGAACTAATAAAACCAAGGGTTTAGTATTATCAACCAAAGGAATTGGTGAACCCAAGGGAAAACCATTACCCTACAAATTATAAACTAAACGAATTGGTGAACCCAAGGGAATTCATTTAAACATTCAGACAATTGTTGTCACAATGCGATGTTGGACCAATTTAGGAACATGGTTGGCCATGGGTGATTTTCATATTGAGACAATATTTGTCAGAATGTGACATTTGGTCATGGATGAAATTGATCGATTATTCATATTATAAACCAAAAGAACTAATAAAGCCAAGGGTTTAATATTATAAAACAAAGGATTTTGTTAACCCAAGGGAAAACCATTACTCAAAAAATTATAAACCAAAGGAATTGGTGAACCCAAGGGAATTGATTTAAACATCGAGACAATTTTTGTGACAATGTGATGTTGGACCAACTATGAACATGGTTGTCCATGGGTGATTTTCATATTGAGACAATATTTGTCAGAATGTGACATTTGATCTTGGATGAAATTGATCGATTATTCATATTATAAACCAAAATAACTAATAAACCCAAGGGTTTAATATTATAAACCAAAGGAATTGGTGAACCCAAGGGAGTGGATTTAAACATTGAGAGAATTTTTGTGGTAATGTGACGTTGGACCAACTATGACCATTGTTGGGCATGGGTGATTTTCATATTGAGACAATATTTTTCAGAATGTGACATATGATCATGGATGACATTAATCGATTATTCATATTATAAACCAAAAGAACTAATTAAACCAAGTGTTTTATATTATAAACCAAAGGAATTGGTGAACCCAAAGGAAAACCATTACCCAAAAAATTAAAACCAAAGGAATTGGTGAACCCAAGGGAATTGATTTAAAAATTGAGACAATTTGTGTGACAATGTGATGTTGGACCAACTATGAACATGGTTGTCCATGGGTGATTTTCATATTGATACAATATTTTTCAGAATGTGACATTTGATCTTGGATGACATTGATCGATTATTCATATTGTAAACCAAAAGAACTAGTAAACACAAGGGTTTAATATTATAAACCAAAGTAATTGTTGAACCCAAGGGAATTGATTTAAACATTGAGACAATTGTTGTCACAATGCGACGTTGGACAAACTATGAACATGGTTGGCCATGGGTGATTTTCATATTCATACAATATTTGTCAGAATGTGACATTTGATCAAGGATGAGGTTGATCGTTTATTCATATTATAAACTGAAAGAACTAATAAAACCAAGGGTCTAATATTATAAACTAAACAAATTGGTGAACCCAAGGGAAAACCATTACACAAAAAATTATAAACCAAAGGAATTAGTGAACCCAAGGGAATTGATTTAAACATTTAGAAAATTGTTGTCACAATGCAACTTTGGACCAACTATGAACATGGTTGGCCATGGGTGATTTTCATATTGAGACAATATTTGTCAGAATATGAAATTTGATCATGGATGACAATGATCCATTATTCATATTATAAACTGAAAGAACTAATAAAACCAAGGGTTTAATATTATAAACTGAACAAATTGGTGAACCCAAGGGAAAAAAATTACCCAAAAAATTATAAACCAAAGGGAATTTATTTAAACATCGAGACAACTTTTTTGACAATGCGACGTTGGACCAACTATGACCATGGCTTGCCATGGGTGATTTTCATATTGAGACAATATTTGTCAAAATGTGACATTTGATCATTGATGACATTAATCGATTATTCATATTATAAACCAAAAGAACTAGTAAAGCCAAGGGTTTAATGTTATAAACCGAAGGAATTGGTGAACCCAAGGGAATTGATTTAAACATTGAGACAATTGTTGTGACAATGCGACGATGGACCAACTATGACCATCGTTGGCCATGGTTGATTTTCATATTGAGACAATATTTGTCAGAATGTGACATATGATCATAGATGACATTGATCGATTTTTCATATTATAAACCAAAAGAACTAATAAACCCAAGGGTTTGATATTATAAACAAAAGGAATTGGTGAACCCAAGGGAAAACCATCACCCAACAAATTATAAACCAAAGGAATTGGTGAACCCAAGGGAATTGATTTAAACATCGAGACAATTTTTGTGACAATGCGACGTTGGACCAACTATGACCATGGTTGGCCATGTGTGATTTTCATATTGAGAAAATATTTGTCAGAATGTGACATTTGATCATGGATGACATTGATCGATTATTCATATTATAGACCAAAAGAACTAGTAAACCCAAGGGTTTAATATTATAAACCAAAGGAATTGGTGAACCAAAGGGAATTGATTTAATCATTAAGACAATTTTTGTCACAATGCGATGTTAGACCAACTATGACCATGGTTGGCCATGGGTGATTTTCATATTGATACAATATTTTTCAGAATGTCACATTTGATCATGGATGAAATTGATCAATTATTCATATTATAAACCAAAATAACTAATAAAACCAAGGATTTAATTTTATAAACCAAAGGAATAGGTGAAACCAAGGGAAAACCATTACCCAAAAAATTATAAACCAAAGGAATTGGTGAACCTAAGGGAATTTATTTAAACATCGAGACAATTTTTGTGACAATGCGATGTTGGATCAACTATGACCATGGTTGGCCATGGGTGATTTTCATATCGAGACAATATTTGTCAGAATTTGACATTTGATCATGGATGAGATTAATCAATTATTCATATTATAAACCAAAAGAACTAGTAAACCCAAGGGTTTAATATTATAAACCAGAGGAATTTTGTAGCCCAAGGGAATTGATTTAAAAATTGAGATAATTTTTGTCACAATGTGACATTGGACCAACTATGACCATGGTTGGCCATGGGTGATTTTCATATTTAGACAATATTTTTCAGAGTGTGACATATGATAATGGATTACATTGATCGATTATTCATATTATAAAGAAAATAACTTATAAACCCAACAGTTTAATATTATAAACCAAAGGAATTGGTGAACCCAAGGGAAAGAAATTACCCAAAAAATTATAAAGCAAAGGAATTGGTGAACCCAAGGGAATTTATTTAAACATCGAGATAACTTTTTTCACAATCCAACGTTGGACCAACTATGACCATGGTTGGCCATGGGTGATTTTCATATTGAGATAATATTTTTCAGAATGTGACATTTGATCATGGATGAAGTTGAGCGATTATTCATATTATAAACCGAAAGAACTAATAAACCCAAGGGTTTAATATTATAAACCAAAATAATTGGTGAACCCAAGGAAATTGATTTAAAAATTCAGACAATTGTTGTCACAATGCGACGTTGGACCAACTATGACCACGGTTGGCCATGGGTGATTTTCATATTGAGACAATATTGGTTAGAATGTGACATTTGGTCATGGATGAAATTGATTGGTTATTCACATTATAAACCAAAAGAACTAATAAACTTTAGGGTTTAATATTATAAAGCAAAGGAATTGGTGAACCCAAGGGAATTGATTTAAACATTGAGACAATTGTTGTAACAATGCGACGTTGGACCAACTATGACCATGGTTGGCTGTGGGTGATTTTCATATTGCGACAATATTTTTCAGAATTTGACATATGATCATGGATAACGTTGATCAATTATTCATATTATAAACCAAAAAAACTACTAAAACCAAGGGCTTAATATTATAAACCAAAGGAATTGGTGAACCCAAGGGAAAACCATTACCCTACAAATTATAAACCAAACGAATTGTTGAACAAAGGGAATTGATTTAAAATTTAAGACAATTGTTGTCACAATGCGACGTTGGACCAACTATGAACATGGTTGGCCATCGGTGATTTTCATATTGAGACAATATTTGTCAGAATGTGACATTTGATCATGGATGACATTGATCTATTATTCATATTATAAACCAAAAGAACTAATAAACTTTAGGGTTTGATATTATAAACCAAAGGAATTGGTGAACACAAGGGAAAACCGTTACCCAAAAAATTATAAACCAAAGGAATTGGTGAACCCAAGGGAATTTATTTAAACATCGAGACAACTTTTGTGACAATGCGACGTTGGACCAACTATGACCATAGTTGTCCACGGGTGATTTTCATATTGAGAGAATATTTGTCAGAATGTGACATTTGATCATGGATGAAATTGATCGATTATTCATATTATAAACCAAAAGAACTAATAAAACCAAGGGTTTAATATTGTGAGAATTGGTAGACAGAAAACCATTACCCATAAAATTATAAACCAAAGGAATTGGTGAACCCAAGGGAATTGATTTAAACATCGAAACAATATTTGTGACAATGGGACGTTGGACCAACTATGACCATTGTTGGCCATGGGTGATTTTCATATTGAGACAATATTTGTCAAAATGTGACATTTGATAATGGATGACATTGATCGATTATTCATATTATAAACCAAATGAACTAATAAACCAAAGGGTTTAATATTATAAACCAAAGGAATTGATGAACCCAAGGGAATTGATTTGAACATTGAGACAATTGTTGTGACAATCCGACGTTGGACCAAATATGACCATGGTTGGCCATGGGTGATTTTCATATTGTGCCAATATTTGTCAGAATGTGACATATGATCATGGATGATGTTGATATATTATTCATATTATAAACTGAAAGAACTAATAAACCCAAGTGTTTAATATTATAAACCAAAGGAATTGGATAACCCAAGGGAATTGATTTAAACATTCACACAATTGTTGTCACAATGTGACGTTGGAAAACCTATGAAAATGGTTGGCCATGGTAGATTATCATATTGAGAAAATATTTGTCATAATGTGACATTTGACCATGGATGACATTGATCGATTACTCATATTATAAGCCAAAAGAACTAATAAACTTTAGGGTTTAATATTATAAACCAAAGGAATTGTTAAACCCAAGTGAATTGATTTAAACATTTAGATAATTGTTGTCACAATGCGATGTTGGACCAACTATTACAATGGTTGGCCATGGGTGATTTTCATATTGAGACAATATTTATCAGAATGTGACATTTGATCATGGATGAAATTGATCGATTATTCATATTATAAATCAAAATAACTTGTAAACCCAAGGGTTTAATATTATTAACCTAAGGAATTTGGAACCCAAGGGAATTGATTTAAACATTGACACAATTTTTGTCACAATGCGACGTTAGACCAACTATTACCATGGTTGGCTATGGGTGATTTTAATATTGAGACAATATTTGTAAGAATGTGACATTTGATCATGGATGAAATTGATCGATTATTCATATCATAAACCCAAGGGTTTAATATTATAAACCAAATGAATTGGTGAACCCAAGGGAATTGATTTAAACATTGAGACAATTGTTGTCACAATGCGACGTTGGACCAACTATGACCATGGTTGGCCATGGGAGATTTTGATATTGCAACAATATTTTTCAGAATGTGACATATGATCATGGATGACGTTGATCGATTATTATTATTATAAACAAAAAGAACTAATAAAACCAAGGGTTTAATATTATAAACCAAACGAATTGGTGAAACCAAGGGAATTGATTTAAACATTCAGACAATTGTTGTCACAATGCGATGTTGGACCAACTAGGAACATGGTTGGCCATGGGTGATTTTCATATTGAGACAATATTTGTGAGAATGTGAAATTTGATCATGGATGACATTGATCGATTATTCATATTATAAACCAAAAGAACTAATAAACCCAAGGGTTTAATATTATAAACCAAAGGAATTGGTGAACCAAAGGGAATTGATTTAAACATTGAGACAATTGTTGTCACAATGCGACGTTGGAGCAACTATGAACATGGTTGGCCATGGGTGATTTTCATATTGAAACAATATTTGTCAGAATGTGACATTTGATCACGGATGACATTGATCGATTATTCATATTATAAACCAAAAGAACTAGTAAACCCAAGGTTTTAATATTATAAACCAAAGGAATTGGTGAACCCAACAGAATTGATTTAAATATTAAGACCATTTTTGTCACAATGCGACATTGGACCAACTATGAACATGGTTGGCCATGGGTGATTTTCATACTGAGACAATATTTGTCAGAATGTGACATTTGATCATGGATGACGTTGATCGATTATTCATATTATAAACTAAAAGAACTAATAAAACCAAGGGTTTAATATTATAAACCAAACGAATTGGTGAACCCAAGGGAAAACAATTACCCAGCAAATTATAAACCAAAGGAATTGGTGAACCCAAGGGAATTTTATTAGACATCGAGACAAATTTTGTCACAATGCGACGTTGGACCAACTATGACCATTGTTCGCCATGGGTGATTTTCATATTGAGACGATATTTGTCAAAATGTGACATTTGATGATGGATGACATTGATCGATTATTCATATTATAAACCAAAATAGCTAATAAACCCAAGTGTTTAATATTATAAACTGAAGGAATTGGTGAACCCAAGGGAATTGATTTAAACATTCAAAAAATTGTTGTGACAATACGATGTTGGACCAACTATGACCATGGTTGGCCATCGGTGATTTTCATATTGAGACAATATTTTTCAGAATGTAACATTTGATCATGGATGAAATTGATCGATTATTACTATTATAAACCAAAAAAACTAATAAAACCAAGGGTTTAATATTATAAACCAAAGTAATTGGTGAACCGAAGGGAAAAAAATTACACTACAAATTATAAACCAAACGAATTGGTGAAACCAAGGGAATTGATTTAAACAGTCAGAAAATTGTTGTGACAATTCGATGTTGGACCAACTAGGAACATGGTTGGCCATGGGTGATTTTCATATTGAGACAATATTTGTCATAATGCGACATTTGATCATGGATTACATTGATCGATTGTTCATATTATAAACCAAAAGAACTAATAAACCCAAGGTTTTAATATTATAAACCAAAGGAATTGGTGAACCTAAGGGAATTGATTTAAACATTCAGACAATTGTTGTCACAATGCGACGTTGGACCTACTATGAACATGGTTGGCCATGGGTGATTTTCATATTGAGACAATATTTGTCAGAATGTGACATTTGATCATGGATGACATTGATCGATTATTGATATTATAAACCAAAAGAACTAGTAAACCCAAGGTTTTAATATTATAAACCAAAGGAATTGGTGAACACAACGGAATTGATTTAAACATTAAGACCATTTTTGTCACAATGCGACATTGGACCAACTATGAACATGGTTGGCCATGGGTGATTTTCATATTGAGACAATATTTGTCAGAATGTGACATTTGATCATGGATGACGTTGATCGATTATTCATATTATAAACTAAAAGAACTAATAAAACCAAGGGTTTAATATTATAAACCAAACGAATTGGTGAACCTAAGGGAAAAGAGTTACCCAACAAACTATAAACCAAAGGAACTGCTGAACCCAAGGCAATTTTATTAGACATCGAGACAACATTTGTCACAATGCGACGTTGGACCAACTATGACCATGGTTCGCCATGGGTGATTTTCATATTGAGACAATATTTGTCAAAATGTGACATTTGATCATGGATGACATTGATCGATTATTTATATTATAAACCAAAAGAACTAATAAACCCAAGTGTTTAATATTATAAACTGAAGGAAATGGTGAACCCAAGGGGATTGATTTAAACATTCAGACAATTTTTTTTACAATACGACGTTGGACCAACTATGACCATGGTTGGCCATCGGTGATTTTCATATTGAGACAATATTTGTCAAAATGTGACATTTGATCATGGATGAAATTGATCGATTATTACTATTATAAACCAAAATAACTAATAAACCCAAGGGTTTAATATTATAAACCAAAGGAATTGGTGAACCCAAGGGAATTGATTTAAACATTGAGACAATTGTTGTCACAATGTGACGTTGGACCAACTATGACCATGGTTGGCCATGGGTGTTTTTGATATTGCGACAATATTTGCCAGAATGTGACATTTGATCATGGATGATGTTTGGGTTTCAAAATGTCACTCATTACCATACATTTTTCACCTATGCTTCCATTTTATCACCCATTATTCACCATTAATGGGTCTAATTTATATTTTCCAAATATTATTTATTTTTAAGCATTTTTTAGAGAAATTCTTGATTAAATATTAGAAAATAATATATTTTACATTATATATGGAAAGTGGGTTGTTTTTGTGACTGTGTAGGTGCCAAGGAAGCTTCCAAGACACCTTTATGTGGCCTTGAAGGATCAAATTCGAATTTGAGAAGATAAACCTCATGGAGAAGATTATGATCTCATGGAGAAGATAAAGAACAAAAGGGGTTATGTGTCTAGATGGTTGAGAGATGTATGGAACTAAAAGAGAGATTAGTGGATGATCATTATGAGTTTGTTACTCATCTCATTGTATAAATATGAGTACAATCTCCTCCATTTGTAATGTTGAATTTTTTGTAATATTGTAATCTTGAAGTTTTGTAATCTTAGAATTTTGGAGTATGTAATCTTAGAAGCTTAGAGTTGGTTTGTAATGGAGATTTTCAAATAAAGGATTCATACTTCGATTTTGCCTCTACATCTGAGTCTCCATTAAAGTGGTGTGCTTGTGGAGTTATGGAGGGCCCCCATGGCCTCACTTGCATGCTTATTTGCTTAATTTAGGTATAATTTATTTATGTTTTTGTTTTATTTTAGTTTTTAAGCTTTGTTAAATGATCTAATATTGGAAGGATCTTATTTGAAAGTGTTTTTGTAAGAGAACCATAAGATCTCATACAATTATTAGATTTAGGTTTGTTTCATTTCAGTTTTGTTAAATGTTCTAATATTGGAAGAGTCTTATTTGAAAGTGTTCTTGTAAGAGAACTGTAAGACCTCAAACAATTGTTAGATCTAGGTTTGATTAGTTATTGAAAGAGATCTTAATGAATATGTTCTTGTAAGGGAACTTTAAGATCTTGGACAAATTAGGAATCTTTCTAGATCTATATATTTTAGATAAGCACTTCTAAGTGTACCTTCCCGGGTTGACATTAAATTAAACTCTAATTGACATCGTCAATTGGAACCAAACATTTTGGCGCCGTTGCCGGGGAAGTGCAACTAGAAGGATTTAGTATTTATTTTATGCATTTGTTTTTAATGGGCTAATTTGTGCAACTTGGTGACAGCGGGTTCATAAAGGAGTTCAAATTTTGGAGCATTTTTATTTTCGCACATAGTTAATTTAAATTCAGTTTTTATTTTAAACCCCCCATTTCTCACTAATCCATCTACGGATGAAGAATTTGACAATGTTGAACAAGTACTTCTTGGAGAGCAAGGACAATCACCTTGAGCCAACTCTAAGACAGGAATCTCACATACTTGTAAAACATAACGTAAAAATTTTAAATCTTGATGTGAGCATTTTTGAATTTTTAATTCGTAGATGGCTTCACTGGAAGCATTCTTTTACTTAGAAAATAAAGCATCTTTTAAGTTAATGTAGAATAGATTAGAAAAATAAAAATGAGATCTCATTAGAAGTCATTCAAAGTCATTAGAAGTTGTTAGAAGTCATTCTCGTTAGAATTTTCTTTTAGATCATAATGAATAAATGAATAAATTCACATTTCTATGTCTTGTTTCTGTATCACGAGTGAGCCAGGAGCCTGATTATCGGAAATATTTGTCTTCCGAGAGTCTAAACGCCCCCACGACATTGCAGAAAGAGTGTAGATAATGCAAGGTTTGATCATAGATCTTAATTGTGTTTTATCCATCCATGCTAACCTGCATAAATAAAAATAAATCAAGAGATTAGTATGCTCTCTTCCTGCGCTTCGTGCGATCAGGAAGATCAGAAAATCTATCGATTTATTCAAATAAAAAAAAAAAAACTCTTGCTGGAAAATTGATCTGCAATATGACAATAAAAAAAAATTTGTGAATGAGGAAAAAAAAAAAACATCCATCTTAAATTTTTTTTTTTAGTTGAAATTTAGTTTTTTTTTTTTTTTTTTTAATTTTAGATTTAGAAAATAAAAATTCTCACAAAATAATAATAATATATATATCATATATATTATTATTAAAAAAAAAAAAAAAAATTCTTTTTGCCAACTAACCTTTTTTTTAAGATAGGATTCCATTTTATTTTAAATTTCTTTTTTTTTATTAAATTAAAAAAAAAAAGTGACAATTCAAAATAATTTCAAAATAAAACAAAAACCACAACTAAACATAACAATTGAACATAATAAAACAAATAAAAAAATTCAAAACAAAACAAAACCCATGATTAACAACAAACTAATATAA
This sequence comes from Pinus albicaulis, assembly GCA_034641835.2. Taxonomy (NCBI): domain Eukaryota; kingdom Viridiplantae; phylum Streptophyta; class Pinopsida; order Pinales; family Pinaceae; genus Pinus; species Pinus albicaulis. Next base: position 26,671 of record JAXQQM020059569.1, read on the forward strand.
TAATTTAAAAAAAAAAAAACAATAAAAAATAAAATAAAAAAATCCAATCAACGTACTCAAAAAATAAAACGAAAAGACCATTATGCAATAAATCCACAACCAAACACCATTTTTCAACCAGATTAAAAAAATGGAGATCATAAAAAAAAAACAAACATTGCAGAAAAAAATTGCGGTAAATAGTTTCAACAACAGTTAACTTATTATTCATTGTTCATTATTTACTGTCCAATCTCTTGGCATAGATATTCCAGTTGATTGCTTCTGAAGGTATTTTAAAACTAATTTCTTGCTACGCCTCTCAAGACTTCCTTGCAAGTTCTTACAGTACCGGTGTTTTAGAACCTTACAGACCCTGGAGATTGGAAAGGCTTGCTTGAATTAGATGAGCACTATCTTCTATTTTCGCAGGAACCACACATTTTTGATCCTACAGCAGTGCAAAAATAAAATAATAAGTCTGGAGAAAGCATACAACTTTTGTGAAGCATACACATGATAATATCACGCAGACTTGAAGTTCGATGCCAGAATTCACAACCATAACTGCGCCAGATATATGAACTTCTTGCGTCTTCATTCACTCAATAATAGTTCTGCACTCAAATCCATTTCCTTTGGAAGGTTGTGTGTTCGCTCCACAGTCACCAACCATGAATTTTAACATGTTCACAATACATGAACACTGAAAAGCGGATCTCGCATCACACCAATCACAGCCAATGTCTTGACACAAGTCACCAACGCAACAAATTCGTTTCTATTCCGCCTCGTCCAGCACCACCAAATCCCATTTTTTATTGTGCGTTTTGTATTTTTAGCTTTATTTTGTTTTGTATTTATATATTATATTTAATTTTTTTTTAATTTGTTTTGATTCCGTTATATATTTAGTTATAATTTCTTAATGTTTGTTGTTATAATTAATATATTGATATATTAATTCTATTAATATATTGATATGTTATTATAATTGTATTTTGTTGTTATTTATATTTTTAAATATGTTGTATATATTTAATATTTGTTAGGTTAATATAATTGTAATTTGTTATATTTTGTTGTATATATTTGTTAATTATGTTATTTAATTATTAATTAATGTTTGTTATAAAAATTGTATTAATATATTAATATATTAATTGTATTAATTATATTAATTATATTAATATCTTTTATAATTGCATTAATTAATATAGTTATAATTTCTTGTTAGGTTGGCTATGTATTTTGTTATTATATGATTTTTTTAATACATTGTTTTAGATTATCATTTTGTTAAGATTGTTATCATTTAAAAAATAAAATAAAATAATAATAATAAAAAAAATTGTTGTGTGTTGTTTTGAAGGGTGAATATTGGCATGTGAAGGATATTGGCATAAAATAAAACTTTGGTGATATGCAAATTAAGAGAATAATGGAACTGGATGAAACTGCAACAGTTGGTACAAGGGAAAAAAAAAAACAAAAACAAAAAAAAAAAAAACAAAAAAAACACTTTTCACAAAATTCACGCAGGTTTGAAAATAAATAATGGAACACTTGGAAACAAATTTCTAGGATCGATTTATCAAACATTTGGAGGATAATTATATTGTTTCGATAAGCTTCAAGTTGGCATTAAACTCATAACATATTTCTGTTGAATGCTTTTATGTGACATACTAATATGCAGAACACAACAGATCTTTCAAATGCCAATCTTTTTGCTGAGCATAACAGGGAGAATTAATTTTCATGGTTATTTTTAAAGAATGGATTTATTTTAATATCATGATTAAGTCAATTTCAACACCTTTTATTTTCCTTAACATGTTTTATTTGGTATGAAATTTTTGCGTAAGAATCATGAAGGAACTGGCCATTTCTTCTAGAGCACACTTATGTTTTCTTTGTACCAAGTTTTTTTTTACAGGTTACAGGATAATAAAATATTCATTAAGGAGATTACATTGTGCGCACAATTGGTCTTCAAACGACTAAATTCATGAAAAATTCTAAAGATAAATCCATGTCCACAACCACAACCTTACACCTCCCTTTTTGCAAAAGATTTTGAATTCCACCAATTGTCAATCCATAAAGCATACCATTTCCATGTCCATTTTTTTTTTACAGCAAGAGTTCTTATTCATTCACCATGCATTTCCATTCATCTATTCCTAACACATCAATAAAAGCTAAGAAGTTTACTTAAAAACTTCTTGCTATTTTCCATTTCCTACCATTTTTCATTTCCGCCAATAAAGCCCTGCTTCTATGTATATCATTGAGTCAAAGTCCTAGAGTCTAATTATCTTTGTAAAAACACCTAGAGGCTTGCATGCCTTAATGGCAAGTACTCTTGCCAATGAACAATGGGAGTACATTAATATCCCTTGTTCGTTGGATCTTGTAGGTGACTCGACTACAACAAACTTTTTCGTACCTACAAAGATGTGTTAGGCATCTTGACTCCCATTGGAATCAATGGTGGGAGCTCTCGTGTTGACTAGTGGCATTCATTAACGGCCACTAAATCAACAACTTCTTGCTATGTTCGACACCAGCACATTTATTCACATAGTAAGATTTGTGCCATCGAGCGTTGAAGACTTGAAGACCCATATTTTGTAGCAGATGAAGTAGATTTTCGTTCATTTATTTTTTAGCTTGTCATGACTTGAGGACAAGTCAATAAATAAGGTTGGGGGGAGGAAAATGTAACTTATATATTTTGTATACCTTCCAAGCCTTATAGATTTTCAGCCATATTCAGCAGACTCATTAGATTCATCAGACTATCCAGCAGCAGATACGACAATACAGATCCATCTTTCATCCACAACTTGCAGAAGAAGCTTCAGATCAGAATTGTAGCAGCTGAACATGCATGATTCATCCACTTCTGTAGGTAAGTAAGGTATGATGTTTTCTAACCTTTAATCTTGAATTATTTTTAGATGCTAAAATGATGATATTTGGAAAATATTCCACTATTTCACTATTCCCTTTCTCATTAAAATTTTTTTCCAAAAACCATCAGTTGGGGAGGGGGGAATTTCACACTTCACACTTCATTTTTTTCCTTCATTCATATTACATCTTAACCCACATAGTTTTCCCACAATAAAACTACTACAAAATGATAAGCATATTAAATGACTTCTTAAATATGATGAGCATATTAAATGACTTCTTAAAATGATTGATCTCAACAAAGTAAATAATGATTGTAAACACAAGAACCAATCATTAAACAGAGATCTCAACAAAATAAATAATGATTGTAACACAAGAACCAATCATTAAAAGATGCAAATGCTTTGAAAAAATAAAAGTTATCCAAAGAAGTGCAATGTTAAAAGGAAGTCCATGATTGAAAGATGTTTGTTACACAAGAACCAAACATCTTGTAAAAGGAAGCTCATCTAAGAATTAAATCAAATAAGTCATTGTAGTAGCTTGCATGAGGACATGCAAGAGCTTCAGTTGGGGAGTATGTTTAGGTTTCAAAATGTCACTCATTACCATACATTTTTCACCTATGCTTCCATTTTATCGCCCATTATTCACCACCATGTCACTTCATTTTCCCTATTATTCACCATTAATGGGTCTAATTTATATTTTCCAAATATTATTTATTTTTAAGCATTTTTGAGAGAAATTCTTGATTAAATATTAGAAAATAATATATTTTACATTATATATGGAAAGTGGGTTGTTTTTGTGACATGTGTAGGTGCCAAGGAAGCTTCCAAGACACCTTTATGTGGCCTTGAAGGAACAAATTCGAATTTGAGAAGATAAACCTCATGGAGAAGATTATGATCTCATGGAGAAGATTAAGGACAAAAGGGGTTATGTTTCTAGATGGTTGAGAGATGTATGGAACTAAAAAAGAGATTAGTGGATGATCATTATGAGTTTGTTACTCATCCCATTGTATGAATAGGAGTACAATCTCCTCCATTTGTAATGTTGAAGTCTTTGTAATATTGTAATCTTGAAGTTTTTGTAGTCTTAGAATTTTGGAGTATGTAATCGTAGAAGCTTAGAGTTGGTTTGTAATGGAGATTTTCAAATAAAGGATCCATACTTCAATTTTGCTTCTACATCTGAGTCTCCATTGAAGTGGTGTGCTTGTGGAGTTATGGAGGGCCCCCATGGCCTCACTTGCATGCTTATTTTCTTAATTTAGGTATAATTTATTTATGTTTTTGTTTTATTTCAGTTTTTAAGCTTTGTTAAATGATCTAATATTGGAAGGATCTTATTTGAAAGTGTTTTTTAAAGAGAACCATAAAGATATAAATATTATGAATTTGGATTTGATTATATTTTCAGTTTGTTGTGATCTAATATTGAAGATCTTATTTGAAGTGTTATGAAAGAATTATAAGACCCTCAAAAAATTGTTAGATCTAGGTTTGATTACTTTTTAAAAGATATCTTGATGAATATGTTCTTGTAAGGGAACTTTAAGATCTTCAACAAATTAGGAATCTTTCTAGATCTATATATTTTAGATAAGCACTTCTAAGTTTACCTTCCCGGGTTGACATTAAATTAACTCTGATTGAAATTATCAATTAGAACCAAGCGGATAGCGTTATTCGATTATTCACTGTATAAAAGTGAAAAGAAATAGTAAAACCAAGGTTTAATATTATAAACCAAATGAATTGAGCGAACCCAAGGGAAGACAATTACCCAACAAATTATAAACCAAAGGAATTGGTCAACCAAGGGAATTGATAATTTAATTAAACATCGAGACAACTTTTGTCACAATGAAGCGTTGGACCAACTATGACCATACAGTTGTAGTGGTGATTTTCATATTGAGACAATATTTGTCAGAATGTGACATTTGATCATGGATGACATTGATCGATTATTCATATTATAAACCAAAAGAACTAATAAATCCAAGGGTTTAATATTATAAACCAAAGGAATTGGTGAACCCAAGGGAATTGATTTAAACATTGAGACAATTGTTGTCACAATGCGACGTTGGACCAACTATGACCATGGTTGGCCATGGGTGATTTTCATATTGAGACAATGTTTGTCAGAATGTGACATTTGATCATGGATGACATTGAACGATTATTCATATTATAAACCAAAAAATCTAATAAACCCAAGGGTTTAATATTATAAACCAAAGGAATTGGTTAACCCAAGGGAATTGATTTAAACATTGAGACAATTGTTGTCACAATGCGACGTTGGACCAACTATGACCATGGTTGGCCATGGGTGATTTTCATATTGAGAGAATATTTGTAAGAATGTGACATTTGATCATGGATGAAATTGATCAAATTATTCATATTATAAACCAAAGAACTAATAAACCCAAGGGTTTAATATTATAAACCAAAGGAATTGGTGAACCCAAAGGAAAACCATTACCCAACAAAATATAAACCACAGGAACTGGTGAACCCAAGGGAATTGATTTAAACATTGAGACAATTGTTCTCATAATGCGACGTTGGACCAACTATGACCATGGTTGGCCATGGGAAATTTTCATATTGAGACAATATTTGTCAAAATCCGACATTTGATCATGGATGACATTGATCGATTATTCATATTATAAACCAAAAGATTTAATAAACCCAAGGGTTTAATATTATAAACCAAAGGAATTGGTGAAACCAGGAGAAAACATTGCAAAAAATTATAAACCAAAAGAATTGGTGAACCCGAGGGAATTACCAAACATCGAGACAACTTTGTCTGATGGAAGCGTTGGACCAACTATGACCATTGTTCGCCATGAGTGATTTCATATTTAGATAATAGTTGTCAAAATGTGACATTTGATCATGGATGACATTGATCGATTATTCATATTATAAACCAAAGAACTAATAAACCCAAGGGTTTAATATTATAAACCGAAGGAATTGGTGAACCCAAGGGAATTGATTTAAACATTCAGATAATTGTTGTGACAATACGACGTTGGACCAACTATGACCATGGTTGGCCATGGTTGATTTTCATATTGAGATAATATTTTTCAGAATGTGACAATTGATCATGGATGACATTGATCGATTATTCATATTATAAACCAAAAGAACTAGCAAACCCAAGGGTTTAATATTATAAACCAAAGGAATTGGTGAACCCAAGGGAATTGATTTAAACATTGAGAGAATTCTTGTCATAATGTGATGCTGGAACAACTATGAACATGGTTGGCCATGGGTGATTTTCATATTGAGACAATATTTGTCAGAATGTGACATTTTATCATGGACGACATTGATCGATTATTCATATTATAAACCAAAATAACTAATAAACCCAAAGGATTTAATATTATAAACCAAAGGAATTGGTGAACGGGGAATTGATTCAAATATTGAGACAATTGTTGTCCGCAGTCGACATTGGACCAACTATGACCATGGTTAGCGGTGGGTGATTTTCATATTGCGACATTTTTGAATGTGACATTTGATCATGGATGACATTGATCGATTATTCATATTATAAACGAAAAAAACTAAAAAAACCCAAGGGTTTAATATTATAAACCAAAGCAAGTAGTGAACCCAAGGGAAAATCATTACCCAAAAAAGTATAAACCAAAGCAATTGGTGAACCCAAGGGAATTGATTTAAACATTGAGACAATTGTTGTCGCAATGCGACGTTGGGCCAAGTATGAACATGGTTGGCCATGGGTGATTTTCATATTGATACAATGTTTGTCAGAATGTGACATTTGATCATGAATGACATTGATGGTCTATAATATTATAAACCAAAGGAATTGGTGAACTTGGGGGAAAACCATGCGAAGAAATTATAAACCAAAGGAATTGAAGTGATTAGAAATTTATTTAAGGTATAAGGACAATATTTGTGACAATGTGATGTTGAATTCAATAAAGCCATGGTTGTCATGATTTCATATTGAGACAATATTTGTCAGAATGTGACATTTGATCATGGATGGCATAGATGGATTATTCATATTATAGAGCAAAAGAACTAATAAACCCAAGGGTTTAATATTATAAACCAAAGGAATTGGTGAACCCAAGGGAATTGATTTAAACATTGAGACAATTGTTGTCACAATGCGACGTTGGACCAACTATGACCATGGTTTCCCATGGGTGATTTTCATATTGAGACAATATTTGTCAGAATGTGACATTTGATCATGGATGACATTGATCGATTATTCATATTATAAACCAAAAGAACTAATAAACCTAAAGTTTAATATTATAAACCAAAAGGAATTGGTGAACCCAAGTGAAAACCATTACCCAAAAAATTATAAACCAAAGGAATTGGTGAACCCAAGGGAATTGATTTAAACATCGAAACAATTTTTGTGACAATGCGACGTTGGACCAACTATGACCATGGTTGGCCATGGGTGATTTTCATATTGAGACAATATTTTTCAAAATGTCACATTTGATCATGGATGACATTGATCGATTATTCATATTATAAACCAAAAGAACTAATAAACCCAAGGGTTTAATATTATAAACCAAAGGAACTAATAAAACCAAGGTTTAATATTATAAACAAAGGAGTGGAGGAGCAAGGGAATTGATTTAAAAATTCACACAATTGTTGTCATAATTCGACGTTGGACAACCTATGAACATGGTTGGCCATGGGTATTCATATTCGAGACAATATATGTCGAGAATATGACATTTCATCATGGATGACATTGATCGATTATTCATATTCTAAACCAAAATAACTAATAAACTTTAGGGTTTAATATTATAAACCAAAGGAATTATTAAACCCAAGGGAATTGATTTAAACATTTAGATAATTGTTGTCACAATGCGACGTTGGACCAACTATGACAATGGTTGGCCATGGGTGACTTTCATATTGAGACAATATTTGTCAGAATGTGACATTTGATCATGGATGAAATTGGTCGATTATTCATATTATAAATCAAAAGAAATTTTAAACCCAAGGCTTTAATATTATAAACCAAAGGAATTAATTGAACGTGTGTTTAACATTACAGATGATTTTGTCAGATGGATATTAGACCAACTATTACCATGGTTGGCCATGGGTGATTTTCATATTGAGACAATATTTGTAAGAGATGACAAAAAATCATGGATGAAATTGATCGATTATTCATATTATAAACTAAAAGAGCTAATAAATGAAGGGTTTAATATTATAAACCGAGGAATTACGGACTTAAGGGGAATTGATTTAAACATTGAGACAATTTTTGGTTCAATGTGAAATCAGTTAACTATGACCATGGTTAGCCAAGATTGATTTAATCATGCGACAATTATTTTGAATGTGATATATGATCATGGATGGCGTTGATCGATTATTATTATTATAAACCAAAGAACTAATAAAACCAAGGGTTTAATATTATAAACCAAAGGAATTGGTGAACTTGAGGAAAAAAATTACACTAAAAATTATAAACCAAAGGAATTGGTGAACCCGAGGGAATTGATTTAAACATTGAGACAATTTTTGTCACAATTGGACCAACTATGACCATGGTTGGCCATGGGCGATTTTCATATTGAGACAATATTTGTCGAAATGTGAAATTTGATCATTGATGACATTGATCGATTATTCATATTATAAACCAAAAGAACTAATAAACCCAAGGGTTTAATATTATAAACCAAAGGAATTGGTGAACCCAAGGGAATTGATTTAAACATTGAGACAATTGTTGTCACAATGCGACGTTGGACCAATTATGACCATGGTTGGCCATGGGTGATTTTCATATTGAGACAATATTTGTCAGAATGTGACATTTGATCATGGATGACATTGATCGATTATTCATATTATAAACCAAAAGAACTAATAAGCCCAAGGGTTTAATATTCTAAACCAAAGGAATTGGTGAACCCAAGGGAATTGATTTAAACATTGAGACAATTGTTATCAGAATGCGACGTTGGACCAACTATGACCATGGTTGGCCATGGGTGATTTTCATAATGAGACAATATTTGTAAGAATGTGACATTTGATCATGGATGACATTGATCGATTATTCATATTATAAACCAAAAGAACTAATAAACCCAAGGGTTTAATATTATAATAAAAGGAATTGGTGAACCAGAATTTATTTAGCGTTGAGAACAATTTTTTCACAATGCGATGTTGGACCAACTATGAACATGGATGGCCATGGGTGATTTTCATATTGAGACAATATTTGTGAAAATGTGACATTTGATCATGGATAGCGTTGTTCGATTATTCATATTATAAACCAAAATAACTAATAAGAATAAGGGTTTAATATTATAAACCAAAGTAATTGGTGAACCCAAGGGAAAACCATTACCCAACAAATTATAAACCAAAGGAATTGGTGAACCCAAGGGAATTTATTTAAACATTGAGACAATTGTTGTCACAGTGCGGCGTTGGACCAACTATGACCATGGTTGGCCATGGGTGATTTTAATATTGAGACAATATTTGTCAGAATGTGACATTTGATCATGGATTACATTGATCAATTATTCATATTTTAAACCAAAAGAACTAATAAACCCAAGGTTTTAATATTATAAATCACAGGAATTGGTGAACCCAAAGGAATTTATTTAAACATTGAGACAATTGTTGTCACAATGCGACGTTGGACCAACTATGACCATGGTTGGCCATGGGTGATTTTCATATTGAATAAATATTGTCATAATGTGACATATGATCATAGATGATATTGATCGATTTTCATATTATAAACCAAAAGAACTAATAAACTAAAGGTTTAATATTATAACTCGAAGAATTGGTAGACAAGGGGAATTGATTTTAAAAATTGAAAAACTATTTGTCCTAAATGCGATGTTGGACCAACTATGACCATCGTTTGCCATGGGTGATTTTCATATTGAGATAATATTTGTCAAAATGTGACATTTGATCATGGATGACATTGATCGATTATTCATATTATAAACCAAAAGAACTAGTAAACAAAAGGGTTTAATATTATAAACCAAAGGAATTGAGTGAACCAAGGAATTGATTTAAAGATAGAGACAATTTTGTCTGATGTGACATTGAACCAACTATTACCATGGTTGGCAATGGGTGATTTTCATATTGAGACAATGTTTGTCAGAATGTGACATTTTATCATGGATGACATTGATCGATTATTCATATTATAAACCAAAAGAACTAATAAACCCAAGGGTTTAATATTATAAACCAAAGGAATTGGTGAACCTAAGGGAATTGATTTAAGCATTGAGACAGTTGTTGTTACAATGCGACGTTGGACCAACTATGACCATGGTTGACCATAGGTGATTTTCATATTGAGACAATATTTGTCAGAATGTGACATTTTATCATGGATGACATTGATCGATTATTCATATTATAAACCAAAGGAACTAATAAACCCAAGGGTTTAATATTATAAACCAAAGGAATTGGTGAACCCAAGGGAATTGATTTAAACATTGACACAATTGTTGTCACAATGCAACGTTGGACCAACTATGACAATGGTTGGCCATGAGTGATTTTCATATTGAGACAATATTTGTAACAATGTGACATTTGATCATCAGATGAAATTGATCAGTTATTCATATTATAAACCAAAATAACTAATAAACCCAAGGGCTTAATATTATAAACCAAAGGAATTGGTGAAAGCAAGGGAAAACCATTACCCAAAAAATTATAAACCAAAGGAATTGGTGAACCCAAGGTAATTGATTTAAACATTAAGACAATTGTTGTCACAATGCGACGTTCGACCAACTATGACCATGGTTGGCCATGAGTGATTTTCATATTGAGACAATATTTGTTAGAATGTGACATTTGATCATGGATGACATTGATCGATTATTCATATTATAAGTAGAAAGAACTAATAAAACCAAGGGATTTAATATTATAAACCAAGCAATTGCGAGTGAGCGGAAAACAATTACCCGACTAATTGTAAACCAAAGAGAGCAGGAATTTATTTAAACATCAATACAAGTTTTTGTCACAATCACGAAGTTGAACCAACTATGACCATGGTTGGCCATACTGGGTGATATTCATATTGAGACAATGGCGTCAAAATGTGACATTTACGATCATGGATGACATTGATCGATTATTCATATTATAAACCAAAAGAACTAATAAACCGAGTTTAATATTATCAACCAAAGGAATTGGTGAACCCAAGGGAATTGATTTAAACATTGAGACAATTATTGTCACAATGCGACGTTGGGCCAAGTATGACCATGGTTGGCTATGGGTGATTTTCATATTGCAACAATATTTTTCATAATTTGACATATGATCATGGATGACGTTGATCGATTATTCATATTATAAACCAAAAAAACTAATAAAACCAAGGGTTTAATATTATAAACCAAAGGAATTGGTGAACCCAAGGGAAAACCATTACCCTACAAATTATAAACCAAACTAATTTTTGAACAAAGGGAATTGATTTAAACTTTAAGACAATTGTTGTCACAATGCGACGTTGGACCAACTACGAACATGGTTGACCATGGGTGATTTCCATGTTGAGACAATATTTGTTAGAATGTGACATTTGATCATAGATGACATTGATCGATTATTCATATTATAAACCAAAAGAGCTAGTAAAGCCAAGGGTTTAATATTATAAACTAAAGGAATTGGTGAACCCAAGGGAATTGATTTAAACATTGAGACAAGTTTTGTCACAATGCGATGTCAGACCAACTATGACCATGGTTGGCCATGGGTGATTTTCATATTGAGACAATATTTGTAAAGTAACATTTTATCCATGGATGAAATTGAAGTGATTATTCATATTATAAACAAAAGAACTATGCGGCAAGGGTTTAATAATATAAATGAAAGGAATTGGTGGAAACCAATGGAAAACCCGTGCAACAAAGTGTACTAAACCAAAATTAGGTAGACAGGGAATTGATTTAAAAAATTGGAACGTTTTGTTTTTTGTGTCTGCGTTGGTGGGGAATATCCGCATGATTTGTATAATTTGATTTTCATATTGAGACAATATTTTTCAGAATGTGACATTTGATCATGGATGACATTGATCGATTATTCATATTATCAACCAAAAGAACTAGTAAACCCAAGGGTTTAATATTATAAACCAAAGGAATTGTGTAACCCAAGGGAATTGATTTAAACATTGAGACAATTTTTGTCACAACGCGAAGTTGGACGAACTATGACCATGGTTGGCCATGGGTGATTTTCATATTGAGAGAATATTTTTCAGAATGTGAGATATGATCATGGATGACATTGATCAATTACTCATGTTATAAAGCAAAAGAACTAATAAACCCAAGGGTTTAATATTATAAACCAAAGGAATTGGTGAATCCAAGGGAAAACAATTACCCAAAAAATTATAAACCAAAGGAATTGGTGAACCCAAGGGAATTGATTTAAACATCGAGACAACTTTTTTCACATTGCAACGTTGGACCAACTATGACCATGGTTGGCTGTGGGTGATTTTCATATTGAGATAATATTGGTCAGAATGTGACATTTGATCATGGATGACTTTGATCGATTATTCATATTATAAACCAAAGGAACTAATAAACCCAAGGATTTAATATTATAAACCAAAATAATTGGTGAACCCAAGGAAATTGATTTAAAAATTTAGACAATTGTTGTCACAATGCGACGTTGGAACAACTGTGACCATCCTTGGCCATGGTTGATTTTCATATTGAGGCAATATTTGTCAGAATGTGACATTTGATATTGGATGAAATTGATCGGTTATTCATATTATAAACCAAAAGAACTAATAAACCCAAGAGTTTAATATTATAAACCAAAGGAATTGGTGAACCCAAGGGAATTGATTTAAACATTGAGAGAATTGTTGTCACAATGCGACGTTGGACCAACTATGAGCAAGGTTGGCCATGGGTGATTTTCATATTGAGACAATATTTGTGAGAATGTCACATTTGATCATGGATGACATTGATCGATTATTCATATTATAAACCAAAAGAACTAATAAACCCAAGGGTTTAAAATTATAAACCAAGGTGTGAGCCAAAGGAAAACATTACCCTACAAATTATAACTAAGCGAATTGGTGAACCAAGAAATTGATTTAAACGATACCGAGACAATTGTTGTCTGTCTGCGATGTTGGACAATTTAGGACCATGGTTGGCCATAGGAGATTTTCATGTGAGACAATATTTGTGAATGTGACATTTGGTCATGGATGAAATTGATCGATTATTCATATTATAAACCAAAAGAACTAATAAACCCAAGGGTTTAATATTATAAACCAAAGGAATTGGTGAACCCAAGGGAAAACCATTACCCTACAAATTATAAACTAAATGAATTGGTGAACCCAAGGGAATTGATTTAAACATTCAGACAATTATTGTCACAATGCGATGTTGGACCAATTTAGGAACATGGTTGGCCATGGGTGATTTTCATATTGAGACAATATTTGTCAGAATGTGACATTTGGTCATGGATGAAATTGATCGATTATTCATATTATATACCAAAAGAACTAATAAACCCAAGGGTTTAATATTATAAACCAAAGGATTTTGTGAACCCAAGGGAAAACCATTACCCAAAAAATTATAAACCAAAGGAATTGGTGAACCCAAGGGAATAGATTTAAACATCGAGACAATTTTTGTGACAATGTGATGTTGGACCAAATATGAACATGGTTGTCCATGGGTGATTTTTATATTGAGACAATATTTGTCAGAATGTGACATTTGATATTGGATGACATTGATCAATTATTCATATTATAAACCAAAAGAGCTAGTAAACCCAAGGGTTTAATATTATAAACCAAAGGAATTGTTGAACCCAAGGGAATTGATTTAAACATTGAGACAATTGTTGTCAAAATACGACGTTGGACCAACTATGAACATGGTTGGCCATGGGTGATTTTCATATTCAGACAATATTTTTCAGAATGTGACATTTGATCATGGATGAGGTTGATCGATTATTCATATTATAAACTGAAAGAACTAATAAAACCAAGGGTCTAATATTATAAACCAAACGAATTGGTGAACCCAAGGGAAAACCATTACCCAACAAATTATAAACCAAAGGAATTAGTGAACCCAAGGGAATTGATTTAAACATTTAGAAAATTTTTGTCACAATGCAACTTTGGACCAGCTATGAACATGGTTGGCCATGGGTGATTTTCATACTGAGACAATATTTATCAGAATATGACATTTGATCATGGATGACATTGATCCATTATTCATATTATAAACTGAAAGAACTAATAAAACCAAGGGTTTATTATTATAAACCGAACGAATTGATGAACCCAAGGGAAAAAAATTACCCAACAAATTATAAACCAAAGGAATTGGTGAACCCAAGGGAATTTATTTAAACATCGAGACAACCTTTTTCACAATGCGACGTTGGACCAACTATGACCATGGCTTGCCATGGGTGATTTTCATATTGAGACAATATTTGTCAGAATATGACATTTGATCATAGATGACATTGATCGATTTTTCATATTATAAACCAAAATAACTAATAAACCAAAGGGTTTGATATTATAAACCAAAGGAATTAGTGAACCCAAGGGAAAACCATTACCCAAAAAATTATAAACCAAAGGAATTGGTGAACCCAAGGGAATTGATTTAAACATCGAGACAATTTTTTTGACAATGCGACGTTGGACCAACTATGACCATGGTTGGCCATGGGTGATTTTCATATTGAGACAATATTTCTCAGAATGTGACATTTGATCATGGATGACATTGATCGATTATTCATATTATAAACCAAAAGAACTAGTAAACCCAAGGGTTTAATTTTATAAACCAAAGGAATTGGTGAACCAAAGGGAATTGATTTAAACATTGAGAATATTTTTCTCACAATGTGATGTTAGACCAACTATGACCATGGTTGGCCATGGGTGATTTTCATATTGAGACAATATTTTTCAGAATGTGACATTTGATCATGGATGAAATTGATCAATTATTCATATTATAAACCAAAAGATCTAATAAACCGAAGGGTTTAATTTTATAAACCAAAGGAATTGGTGAAACCAAGGGAAAAAATTACCCAACAAATTATAAAACAAAGGCATTGGTGAACCCAAGGTAATTTATTTAAACATCGACACAATTTGTTTGACAATGCGATGTTGGACCAACTATGAGCATGGTTGGCCATCGGTGATTTTCATATTTAGACAATATTTGTCAAAATTTGACATTTGATCATGCATCACATTGATCGATTATTGATATTATAAACCCAAGGGTTTAATATTATAAACCAAAGGAATTGTGTAGCCCAAGGGAATTGATTTAAAAATTGAGACAATTTTTGTCACAATGTGACGTTGGACCAACTATGACCATGGTTTGCCATGTGTGATTTTCATATTGAGACATTATTTGTCAGAGTGTGACATATGATAATGGATGACATTGATAGATTATTCATATTATAAAGAAAAAGAACTAATAAACCCAACGGTTTAATATTATAAACCAAAGGAATTGGTGAACCCAAGGGAATTGATTTAAACATCGAGACAACTTTTTTCACAATGCAATGTTGGACCAACTCTGACCATGGTTGGCCATGGGTGATTTTCATATTGACATAATATTTGTCAGAATGTGAAATTTGGTCATGGATGACGTTGATCGATTATTAATATTATAAACCAAAATAATTGGTGAACCCAAGTAAATTGATTTAAAAATTCAGACAATTGTTGTCACAATGCGACATTGGACCAACTATGACCATGCTTGGCCATGGGTGTTTTTCATATTGAGACAATATTTGTCAGAATGTGACATTTGATCATGGATGAAATTGATCGGTTATTCATATTATAAACAAAAAGAACTAATAAAATTTAGGGTTTAATATTATAAACCAAAGGAATTGGTGAACCCAAGGTAATTGATTTAAACATTGAGACAATTGTTGTCACAATGCGACGTTGGACCAACTATGACCATGGTTGGCCATGGGTGATTTTCATATTGCGACAATATTTTTCAGAATGTGACATATCATCATGGATGATGTTGATCGATTATTCATATTATAAACCAAAAGAACTAATAAATCCAAGGGTTTAATATTATAAACCAAAGGAATTGGTGAACCCAAGGGAAAACCATTACCCTAAAAATTATAAACCAAACGAATTGGTGAACCCAAGGGAATTGATTTAAACATTCAGAAAATTGTTGTCACAATGCGACGTTGGACCAACTATGAACATGGTTGGCCATGGGTGATTTTCATATTGAGAAAATATTAGTCAGAATGTGACATTTGATCATGGATGACATTGATCAATTATTCATATTATAAACCAAAAGAACTGATAAATTTTAGGGTTTAATATTATAAACCAAAGGAATTGGTGAAGCCAAGGGAATTGATTTAAACATTCAGATAATTGTTGTCACAATGTAACGTTGGACCAACTATGACCATGGTTGGCCATGGGTGATTTTCATATTCAGACAATATTTGTCAAAATGTGACATTTGATCATGGATGAAATTGATCGATTATTCATATTATAAACGAAAAGAACTAATAAACCCAAGGGTTTAATATTATAAACCAAAGGAATTGGTAAACCCAAGGGAATTGATTTAAACATTGAGACAGTTGTTGTCACAATTCCATGTTGGACCAACTATGACCATGGTTGGCCATGGGTGATTTTCATATTCAGACAATATTTGTCAGAATGTGACATATGATCATGGATGACATTGATCGATTATTCAAATTATAAGCCAAAAGAACTAATGAACCCAAGGGTTTAATATTATAAACCAAAGGAATTGGGGAACCCAATGGAAAACCATTACCCAACAAATTATAAACCAAAGGAATTTGCGAACCCAAGGGAATTTATTTAAACATCGAGACAATTTTGGTCATAATGCGACGTTGGATCAACTATGACCATGGTTGCTCATGGGTGATTTTCATAATAAGACAATATTTGTCAGAATGTGACATTTGATAATTATAAACCAAACAAATTGTTGAACCCAAGGGAATTGTTTTAAACATTGAGAAAATTTTGGTCACAATGCGACATTGGACAAAATATGACCATGGGTTTCCATGGGTGATTTTCATATTGACAAAATATTTTTTAGAATGTGACATTTTATCATGCATGACATTGATCGATTATTCATATTATATACCAAAAGAACTAATAAACCCAAGGGTTTAATATTATAAACCAAAGGAAATTGTGAACCCAAGGGAAAACCGTTAC
>JAXQQM020062759.1:0-54410 GCA_034641835.2 Pinus albicaulis
CTAGCCTAAAATCAGTTCTTATTGTAAGTCATCTCGCATCCTATTGCTTATTTTCTCGAGATTGACGGAGAGAGCCCTCTCCTGTCCTCGTAGGGCTAGCTACGAGGCTGAGCGTGGTTTGATGTAGCCTTGAGTTTTACTTCATTTCAGCCCGAGGTAGATTTGAGTGCTAACATAGTGGCGACCATACTGGGGAAGATCTCAATGGTTTGCTTGTTATAGACGGAGTCTGAAGTCACGCCAGGTAGCCTTCGAAACGTTGTTGCTATGCATCAGCGAAGTAGATAAACGCTGCTTCAGTCGATCTCTGGTATAACTTGTAATCGTAGTATTTAACTTGTAAATTGCCCCAGTACATGTATCAAGTTCAGATCTGATCGTTGATGGTGAACAACGGTCAGACATCGCAAGGCTGAAATCATTCACCTGGCGACTTCATTCACTGAAAGATCCAGACAATCAATGCTCCATGGTGATTTCACTGCAGGCAGATCAGTAGCTTCAGAATTGTCAAGATGGACCGGATTGCAAGAAGATACGCTCCCATGAGCCGAGATCACATTCCAGGTTTTCCGAATAAGATGCCCAAGGTAGATTGGTCAAGGAATCTGCCTACGTTTAATGATGATGGTAAGAAAGATGCTGCTTTACATCTGGTTAGATTTCATATGCATATTCGCAAGTTGAAAGTGGATTTTCCTGAAGATTGCTTGATGAAGATATTCCTAGCCACTCTGGAAGGTGAAGCTCAGTCATGGTATGAAAATTTGCCGCTGGCCTGTATTTACTGTTTAAAGGACTTTCATGCCCTGTTCATTGAAAGATATCAAATGTCTTATCCATCGTTAAATTTAGTTCATGACTGTTGCAAACATGCTTATTCTTTTATTGAAAGCCTGGAGAAATATTATGAAGATGATAATTTCATGGATGATGAGATCATGGAAGCATTGTACGAGAATCCATTTCAGCAGCATAAAGAAGATCATGAAAATTTGCAGCAGGATCAAGATCTTAGTGTGGTGGAAGATGAAGGAATTTTGAATCTTGACAGTCAACCGGAATTATATGAAATGGATCAGCAGTATGAGGAAAATTTGTATACTCCTTCACTTGAAATCAATGAAGACAATCACTGTTTGAGCAAAAGAAAACAAAAGGTATTATCTCCTCTGTCTGAAGATGAGATAGATCAGCTATTGAAAGGTCATGTTCCGGCTCAAATTAACGTAGATCTGCAGTGTGCACATGGTCAAGAAGGTGATGGTGGAACTTTTTCCTTTTCTGAAATGGATGACAGTCTTGTAAGCAGCTTTATAGATCAGCAGGTTGAAGATGTCTATATGGCTGAAGATGATGAGAGAGAGGAGTTTGTTTCAGATCTGCCCATAGAAGAAGACAACATGCCGGGAACTCAAGTTTCAGATTCAGATTGTGATAACCAAGCATACCCTGTGCTAAATCCCGTAAAGGAGAGTCTTGTTGTTGAGATCATAGACAGAGTTTTTGATCCAAGTGTTTTCAGTTCATCAGAACACAGCATTCAGAAAGAAGTAATTCAGTCAGTTCATGAACAACGAGATGAAATCTGTGTTCAAGTAAGTGAAACAGTTCCTTTGGATGAATTTATGGTAGATGATAGGAATGTCATGTTTGGGTTTCAAGAATCATCTAAAGTTGCTTTTCTCATGATTGATGAATGCAATGAGGAACATGATAATCGGACTGTCATATCATATGAAGATGACCTACAGTACATTCATACTATAGAAGATCAAAACATTCAGGATTTCCATTCAGATTCTTCTTCATATGTCTCATGTGTTGAAATGTTTTCTCAAGAAGAGATTTTCTCACCTACCTGTTCAGAGTTTTTTGAAGCCCAGGAGCATACTTTTACTAAAGTACATGATGAAGACAGATCAGAATCAGAAGAGAAGGACACCATGTTCTTTCAGCAGGAGGTAAATCTTCATGTTTTTCAGGACCCAATGGCAGATTTGTTGCAGTCAGCTGTGAAAGTGATTATTGCAGTGTTCAGTGATGAAGGAGATCATGGTCAGCTATGTTTTTGGATGCCCAGTTATCAGTTTGTATTGTTGACCAGGAGATTTGATCGGGAGAATCAGTTAGCAAGGCATCTGCTTGACTGGTTACATTGGAAAGCCAATTATACATGATTGTACATATTTCATTGGTATGCAGGCGGTTGTCATCATCATTCCAAATCTTGATGGACTACTGCCTTTTTTCAAAGCTTGGTAAATTTTTGTTTTAATTCAGTCATGAGTCATTTGTGTTTGGTCTGTTGAGTCAGTTTTTTCAAGTTATTTCAGTTTGCCATCGAGTTGGTTTGAGTCAGGTTTCAGTTAAGTTTCAGTCAGTTTTCAGTCAAGTTTTCAGTCAATAAAATTGTCCAAAGTTTGTCTTGTCAGTTGAAATAATGATTCCATCGCCCAATGGATGAGAGGCACTGTCTGACTCCCCCAGAGATCTGCTGTTCTTGGCATCTCCATGGAGCCACCATCCCCATTGGAGCCAATGTTAGAGTCGGTCCTTGCAGCCCTCCGTCAGTGATCATTTCGTCTTTTGCATATTCATTATTAGGTGTCTCGCTTGTTCCACTTCGTTGCATTTCACTATGATCATGCCATGAACGACGAGGGGGTCTGTCGTCCTTTGTTTCCTCATGTTTATACCTGCAGCGCTATTTTAAAAATATTTCCTCAAAAAATTATTTATAGTCATTGTCATTATATATATGGTCATTAAAAATGTCAATAAGTGTCCTAGGTCTTGGTGTCTAGGGTTTTTGAGTCATTTATATACTAGTCATAAAGCCTGCAAGGTGAGGAAAGTCCAGTACTTGTGATTTCTATTTTTATTATCATCAGCATTTAAAAAAAAAATATATTTCTAGTCCAAAACTCTGTTTTGGAACTAGAAATTTGTCATTATCATTTTGTAAAAAATTGTAATTGTTCCGCCATGAAGACATTGTCAAAAGCAGACCCCTGGTCTTTTCTCTAGCCAAGATAGCCATATCCCTGCAAGAAGACAGAAAAATCATTAGTATCGACCTCAAAAAAGCCAAAGGAAGTTTGTATTTGAAAAAGCCAAAAGTGAAAATTACAAAAACATTTGTAATATGGGTTTGAAATTAGATTTGAAATAAAATCTGATTGTGAAGATATTTATGACATGTATAAAAGCCAAACAAGTTTCATTTGAACCAATTTCATAGCTCCCAAATCGTGTTTGCAAAGTGGAGGGCCGATTTCAGAGTTTTGAAGTGCGTGGACAGAGTTTTGGGGCTGCGCGACCCACGTTGAGGGAGAGCGACCCACCTGGGCAGAGCGACCCACGCAGGTCAGTTCAGCAGTGTAAGTTTGCAAGGGGCGCGACCCACCTGGGCTGAGCGACCCACGCAGAGGCAGCGCGACCCACGCATCAACAGAGGTCCGAAATTTCATTTTGAGCGCCCAGTTTCATTTTGGATTGCCTCCAACGGCCTTCAAACAGGTTTTTAACAATTGCTCAATGGTTTTTAATGTGTTGGGGGCATCATTGATGATTTCAAACATTTGAAATGGAAGAGTAAACCCTACAGTCATGGCAGCGTTGTTTCTTCAGGGTTTAAAATGTATATGGATGGTTTTATGAGCATTTTACCACCTTGTATCATTGATATATATCCACCTTGGCATATGTGTTAAAACCCCACTGTTTTCATACCCATTATACCATCGTGGCCATCGTTATTGCTTTACCATTGTCAAGGCTTGTGTTCCATGGTGATTATGGTCGTGTTGTGTCTCACTGCCCAATGATTAAAACATTCTCATAACTCTGTTTTCACTGCCCATTTACACTTATAACTCTGTTGTTATGGCCCATTGACAAACACGTTCATATGATGCATTGCTTCCTTTGACAAGATTTTCCCAATATTCTAAAGGCTGCCCACTTCCTTTGGTCAAGTTTCACTTGTAATTAAACAGAGATATTATCATTGCTTGTTTCCTTATGATGCTTTGACGGTGGAGAATATTTGTTGGGTGTTAAAACGCACATCATAACTTTGTTTTCACTGCATTTATATCAGTATACATAGTGCCAATAGCTTGTTCAGAGCCATGTTAGAGACAGAGTCAGTGTAGGAGCAGGAGTCGAACAGTGACTCAATCGTTGAGGTTGATGCACTGAGATGGAGCATACCAGTGCACCAGTAGTGGTAACATATCAGAGAAGCCACAGAGCTTTGTTTCAACATCACGACGAGTACTATCTTCACCCGGGGTGGAAGGGGTCTCGTTGACTTCATCAGCAACGCGAGTAATATCTCCACATGGCGTGGAAGGGGTCTCGCCTTCTTCATCAGCGCAGGTACATTCACAGGATAATGATGGAGACAAAGACACCAAGGTCCCATTTTTTTCATTTTCAACAGGTTGAACATACACATTGCTACATCATGACTGACAACAACACATCATACAACCGAGACAGTGTTTTCATCACAGGAACTGCATGCACCAGGAGAGCACTAAAATGGCGGAAAAGGCCTGATCCACTCCGGATTTTTGCCGAGGCTTCATTTACTGAGCAAGACACATGATGGAGGACCTCCGCTCCGAATTTGGGCAAATTCGGAGAAAATTTTGTCATTTTCAAATTTTTGGTCTAAAAGACAGGTTTTGCAGCTACGTGGGTCGCGCGCTCATGCGCTCGCATTTTTTTTTGAGACACTTGCTGGAGGATATTTTTACATTTTTGGATTTTTCATGGTTAATTATGCATCCTCTGAAGTCAACTTAGCATTTCAACAAAATCTGGATGGTCAAACAGCTTAAAAACACCATGAAAATCACCTTGCTGCCACCTTTTGCACCAGCAGGAAGTACCTCTGGGAGAATGAGGTTTTTGAGGGTCAAATCAACTCCAAATTCAGAAATTCCACTTGGGTTGGAAAGTAGACATCCAGGGCTTTCCAACGAGCTATCATGAGCTCAATTTGGATGCCGGGAGCTACCTCAAAATCAGCCTGGGACATGAGCGACCCACGCAGTTCAGGAGCGACCCACCTAGAAATTTTTCTGAATTTTCAGCTGCCAGCTCAGTATTTCGCCTATTATGGACCAGTTTTGCTTATGGATAGAATTCTTGGGTTTTTATGATGTAAATTCATGTTTGGCATGTAACTTTGGCTTGTTTTTATCTCTTCTAGAAGATTCACTCTCAAATGAGTAAAAAATCATGTAATGGATCAGTTTCCACTCTTTTAGAGGCAAGTTGTTAGCTGCCTAGATTGTAGTTCCATGATTAGAATTGGTTGAAACTGATCCCCGAAGAGGGAATTCGACCCCTAGAGGTGGGGAAAGGGGTTAGAGTGATCTATATATTGTAATTTCTGAGGCATTCTACAGGTTGGACTCTTGGGATACTTTTGATATCATTGTACATACTTTCATATTTTGGCTAAGGAAAAGATCAGGGGTTTTGCGGCACTTGTTGGGATCCTTGTGGTGTTCTGTTCTTGATGATGTTTCTCCTTTGTTTACTGTAAGTTTCTTCATGTTTAATGTTGCCATCCTTTCATTATGCTTCTGAACTAAATTGAATGAGTGAATTAAGGTTGAATCCATTGTTTACAGTGCTTAGCCTTTGAATTCAGTTAGTTCTATATGTTTTCAGCTGTTTGGAGAGGATCCAAGTTCTTCTTTGCCCTCTTCAGCTCCTCGTCAGTCTAATCTATCCATAAATCCAATTTAAAGCATCAGGATTATCACCTACCTCGCCCCAGCTTGAACTCTGCAAAGGTCTGACCTTATCCCCGGACCCAAAATTTGTTTTCCCATTACTCCAGCGAAAACCCAAAAAACCAAAAACCAAACATACCTATCTCTTTAGTAGCCTAAAATCAGTTCTTATTGTAAGTCATCTCGCATCTTATTGCTTTATTTTCTCGAGATTGACGGAGAGAGTTCCTTTCCTCACCCTCGTAGGGCTAGCTACGAGGGCCGAGCGTGGTTTGATGTAGCCTTGAGTTTTACTTCATTTCACTCCCCGAGGTAGATTTGAGTGCTAACATAGTGGCGACCATATCGGGAAGATGGTTTGGTCGTTGATGTGACAAGCCGACTTGTAGATTGTTTTGCCCCGTTGAAGGAAATCAAGTTGCAGATCTCATGGCCGATGGTGGACAAATAGCCGTACACATATGAAGGCCGAAACTTTCACCTCGGCGACTCCAAATTTCGATCCAGAGATTCCAATGCTCGCCGATCCACCATGCAATGGTAGGGTATGTGGCAAACCCCGCACTTTCTCGAAGTCAGAGAAGATGTTAGAAATTTGTTAGCGGATTATGAAATTAATGGAAGAATTTGTCGAGTCTTGCTTCGATGTTTGAAATCTCCAAAGTTTCCCTCTCGAACTAAAACTAGGTTCTCGTGAGTTAATTCTTTGTTGAAAAGTTTGAGAAGGAGATTCAATGTTTAGATGAGCAGACTAAATATATGATTTCCAAGACCCCAAAAGTTCTGAAATCCTTCCTCATTCGAAACAAGATATCATAGAATGGCCTGCTACTGTTTACATCGATAGCAAAGTACCGGAAGTATGCATCGCAGTTGGGGGCAGCCACCGCAGTCCAGCTCGTGATCCTATTGCGGCACATGGACACATTTTTCAGTTTGATTGACATCGTCGTATTTTCCGTGACCAGGCTCGCACGTGCATGAAGGGCCGCGCAATTGCATCTCGTGATCCGGGCTGAAGCGCCTAAGCTTAAGATCGGGCCGGTTTACTTGAATGGTTAACCCGGCATTTCCCGCATTACCCGATCTATTGTTTTACAACAGAGTAGGGTAGATTTTGTAACAACAAGTGTACCAAAAGGGCAAGATCTGTTCCGCCTGATTGCGCTCTAGTTTGAGGTTTCCGTCAAGTCAGTTTTTCAAAACATTTCAAATGGCCAAGCATTGGCAGCCGATCACGATTCCATAGCCCAATGGATGGGAGGCACCGTTCGCTCCCCCAAAGCTCGCGGGTTCTTGGCACCTCCAAGAAGCTGCACCGCCATCCCCATTGGAGCCAATGTTAGACTCCGGGTTTCCTCAAGTCCTCTCGTCGCAGTTCAATTCGTATAGGTAGTCATTAAAGTCTCGCTCAATATACGTGCCAATGCCAAATGCTTTTCACTCATCGCTACTTAGATGTTTGCAAAGCTTGTTTTCAAGATGTTTCAATAACACTTCTGTGCTAGGAGAAGGACCGTAGTTGTTTATATCGTGAATGCCATCAATGAGAAATTGATTCTTCTTCAAAACAGGTTTTGAAGAAGAAATTTTCAAATATGTTTTGGTAATAAATAGGTAGGTGGTCAAAATATTTCAAATTCTATAGTTCTTCGGACACCACTTCCAAACATCCCCCGCAAAAGTCAACAAAGTATTATCATCTAAGACTCGAAAAAGCAAGAGAAAGCCAAAGCCAAGAAAACGAAGTTTCAATGTGAAAGTGCCACCAAACATTGCAAATCAAGTTTTTGAAATCAAGATTTTAAATTCTTTTGCTATATATATTATTTGGCTCCATGCTCAACTACTTGCATCATTAGAGGTAAAAACGTTCACATGGAGAATGGAGTAACTTTTTTGTCTTCTTATATAGCATTAGGCTATGTTGCCACAAATGACTTTCAAACTGCATATCAACTACATCTTCTAGGAGTCCCGCTACCAACTAGTATTTCCAAAGCTCGGGGGTTTCTGCATCGGGACACCTTTGTCATTCTCTCGATTTATAGTCATCTCGATCATTGGAGTGCTTCACCGTCTAGTCAAGACATCTTTTTCCCCCGAAGTATGAACCTCAAAGTCTTTTAATCTTAACATGGCGACTTAGAAGTTTCAGTGCTATCACAGAGTCGACATTCGCTCCATGTCGATCGGATTGGATCATTTGCGTAGGAATGTCAACCGAGAAATTAGTGTAGTTCTTTGCAAGACATGAATGCATCCTCTAAATACCGGTGGAAATGGGCAACAAATTTGGCATAACCGATGCACGATTGAAACATATAGGGCATCATTTGGTTCATATCGATGAAGTTACAACTTTTAATCGTGAGTTTTCAAAGGTTCGCGGGATAGCCTTGTTATTTCTCCCCTTTGGAGCAATACGTAAATCATATGATACAGTTTTGCCACATTTGACAAGAGAAGTTTGAAGTCGAAATGCAGACAAAGACGGTTAGCTTTATTCGATTCTCGCAAATATATCTTCATCAATGGATCGCAAAGAAAATGCTAACCCGTATTATTATAGTCACTGAAGGAATTTGGGTTGTGTCCCGGGTGATAAAAATCAATATGAAATCCTCAGCTCAAAAATTTGACTGCCCATTTTTTCAAACAATTTCAACCTTTTCACCCAAATGAGTATATGAATGCGTTGCATCGCTTTTAATTCTAGTTTGGTGTTGTTTGGTGTTACTTCGCATCGGATTGAAAACATGCGCTCTTCGTTACCAAAGCATATGCGCTCCACTACAAGAAATTTGAAATTATACTCAGAGCCGATGACACGCACCGGCCGGGTATTCAAAGGCAATGCAGTAAAGAGAATAGCCATGAGAGGAAGAAAGCGCAGCGGGACTCGACAATGGAATAAATTCGCCGATCAAAGAAAACGTAAAGACATCAAGCCACAAACGCAACAAGCATCCAAAGAACTGTTCAAATCGTAGAACAGAAATCACAAGTTTTAATGAATACAGTTGGAATGGCAAACCTTCATTTTCCTTGAAGTCGCTTTATGATATCGTACAAAGACTACCAAATTCGCAAGGAAATTTACCCATGCTTTCCGCATTGCAAATTCGAAACAGCTTTTATTGGAGTATACAAGCAATCGTTAAGAGCACTCCTCTCGAAAAACATTGCAAAACAATGGAAGACAATGAAATTAAGGTCGTGAAACAAATAAAAGAATGGACAAGGTCATATGGTCTTGGGGCTCGAGCGACCCACCCGCGGCCGAGCGACCCACCCGGGTCGGCGCGTCCAAACCGGAATAAGGGGCGACTCCACGCACGCATTCCGAATTGTGCTTCTGAGCGCCCGTATCGTCGAATTGGACTCAGCTTGCCTTCAAAGCAAGATACACATTGCCAAAGGTTTGATCGTAGATATGTCGTACGTAGCCGAATATGAGCCAGGTCGTGCGTTGATTCGGTGGTCAAGGTAATGTGCCACGGAAAGTTCCCGCAGAAAACAAGTGGTGATCATCGCAGAGAGGAGCCTACTTTGGCTCGGTTGCGTGTGCATGTCCATTAGCTATGGATTGTTTTCGATTCTTGTCATGTTTCAGATTTTGTGAGATGCTGTGCAACCCGGCCCATCGACCAGCACGTCTGTTGCTCCTTGTCACGGCAATCGGCAAACTACTGCTGATTTCGTTGTTTCGCCTTTGTCTATTGCCTGCCACCGGCATACCTAACAGAGACAGGAATGGCGTGCGTTAGGAGAAATTTCACTATGAGCCATATGTTAAACCGGATATGTGGCTTACTTGGAGTAGTTTTTCCATTCGCATTCTTGAGAGATGAGTATGCACCGCCATGAGGCTCATTATTCAAGATTTCAGTCAGGTGGAGGGTGTATGCCTGCCTTTCTCATACTGTCTGGTTGCTGATGCACTTTAGCGTGGTGCGTATGATGAATATTCCTTACTTTGCTATACCGCAACATAGAGAAGATGGTTACATTTGTGCAGAAGAAGACGAGCCCAAGGTGCCAGCGCACAGAGTATATCATTTCGCTTGATCAAAATCTTCGGTGTCACCGCAGAGTGTGGGCATCACTGAGACTACTGGGGAGACTTTTTCATGGGGAGGCTACAGCAGCCTCCCGAGGCAGCTAAGGGAGGCAGGAGAGCCTTCACACCAGCCGACAGACAGTTTTCTGAGGTTGGGCATATCATTACTCCTTTGGTTCACATATCAACAGGCTGGCTGTGGCCTTTATTGGTGGGGCCATTACCTGGGCGCGTGCTTATCTCCACGTGAGAGGTGGAAGGGGTCCACCACCGCCCACACGACAGTACTATCTCCACGTGATGTGGAAAGGGTCTCGTTTCTTCTCCAGCAAGTGCACAGTACAAAGACAGAGGCAAGAGGCCTCATGCATGATGAGGGCCCATCAGGGAGGCCGGGACACCGATATGACGCTATCGATGTCGATACTTCTGCCTCTAGCTCGAGCCGCCGAGGGAAGTCATCCAGAGCAAAGGGTCAGAATGACCAAATGAAAGACCACAATTCGTTAAGGCTCATGGGTGATTAACTATTTTGAGCAATGACAAACAGCTCGAGGATGAACTCACATTTTATGAGAGCCAAATCCGTGAGGATGCAGGCGACCGAAAGAGGCCTGGACATGGACACCACGGGATGTGAGATACCTACTCACGCTGGTGAATATACATCTCAGAGAAGCTGTTGGCGAAGGCCAATCGAGACAAAGATACGTTTCGCCACATGAAAGGCCATTATCGGCTCGCATGCATGTTTGCAAAGCGAGATGAGGATCATGAAGAGGAGGTCGCGCAAGGCACTTCAACGGCGGAAAAGGCCTAATCCACTTCGATTTTTACTAAGCCATTGACCGAGCAAGACACATGATGGAGACCCCGCTCCGAATTTGGGCAAATTCGGAGAAAATTTTTGTCATTTCCAAATTTTTGGTTTAAAAAAATTGTGCTCGTACAGGGTCGCGCTACCATGCGCCGCATTTTTTGGATGCCACTTGCTGGAGGAGATATTTACATTTTTGATTTTTCATGGTCAAATATGCATCCTCTGAAGTCAACTTAGCATTTTGATAAAATATGGATGGTCAAACAGCCTCAAAAACACCATAAAAAACACCTTGTCGCCACCTTGCACCAGCAGGAAGTACCTCTGGGAGAATGAAGTTTTGAGGGGTCAAATCAACTCCAAATTCAGAAATTCCACTTGGGTTGGAAATTAGACATCCAGGGCTTTCCAACGAGCTATCATGAGCTCAATTTGGATGTCGGGAGCTACCTCACCGCGCCTACAACATGAGCGACCCACGAGTTCAGAGCGACCCACCTTGAGAATTTTTTGAGTTTTTCGAAACGCTACCAAGATTTCGCCTATTTTGGACCAGTTTTGCCTATGGATAGAATTCTTGGGTTTTTGCGTGATGTAAATTCATGTTTGATGTGTAACTTTGGCTTGTTTTTATTCTTCTAGAAGATTCACTCTCAAATGAGTAAAATCATGTAATGGATCAGCTTTCCACTTCTTTAGAGGCAAGTTGTTATCGCTCTAGATTGTAGTTCCATGATTAGAATTGGTTGAAACTGATCCCTGAAGAGGAATTCGACCCCTAGAGGTGTGGGTGGGTTAGAGTGATCTATATATTGTACTTTCGAGGCATTCTACAAAAAGCTGGGACTTCCTTGGGATACTTTTTACGCTATTGTACATACTTTTCTATATTTTGGCTAAGGAAAGATCAAAGGATTTGCGGCACTTGCTTGTTGGGATCCTTGTGGTACCGTTCTTGATGATGTTTCTCCTTTGCTTTCATCGTAAGTTTCTTCATGTTTAATGTTGCCATCTTTCATTATGCTTCTGAACTAAATTGAATGAGTGAAATAAGGTTGAATCCATTGCTTTACAAGTACAGCCTTTGAATTCAGCTAGTTCCATATGTTTTCACCGTTTGGAGAGGATCCAAGTTCTTCTTTGCCCCTCTTCACTCTCCTCGGGCTGTACTAATCTATCCATAAAATCCAATTGAAGCATCAAGATCATCACCTACTCGCCCAGCCTTGAACTCTGCAAAGGTCCGACCTTATCCCCGACCCAAAATTTGTTTTCTCTAATACTTCTCCGCCGAAAACCCAAAAAACCAAAACCAAACATATCTATCTCTTTACTAGCCTAAAATCGCCTATTGTAAGTCATCTCGCATCTTATTGCTTATTTTTCGAGATTGACGGAGAGAGCTCCTTCTTCCGTCCTCGTAGGGCTAGCTACGAGGGCCGAGCGTGGTTTGATGTGTTTCGAGCTTACCATTTCAGCCCGAGGTAGATTTGAGTGCTAACATAGTGGCGACCATACCGGGGAAGATGGTTTTGTCATGATGTGACAAGCCGACTTGTATATTGTTTTGCCCCGTTGAAGGAAATCAAGTTGCGTATCTGATGTGCCGATGGTGGACAAAGGAACAGACACATAAGAAGGTCAAACTCACCCGCGACCTGGGCCGACATCCAGAGATTCCAATGCTTGGCTGATTCCACTCATGCAATGGTAGGGTATGTGGAAACTCACTAAGCCGTAGGAGTGAAATTTGTTAGCGGATTATGAAATTAATGAAGAATTTGCCCAGCCTGCTCGGCTTTTCGTTTGAAATCTCCAAAGTTTCCTCTCAAACTAAAACTAGGTTCGTGAGTTAATTGTTGAAAAGTTTGAGAAGGAGATTCACTGTTTAGATGAGCGTATTCAATATATGATTTCAAGACCCTAAAAAGTTCTTGGAAATCCTTCCTCATTCAAAACAAGATATCATAGAATACCTACAGCTTGTTTACATTGACAAGGTGCGGGGCCCGGAAGTATGCATCACGTAGTTGGGGAGAGCTAAATGGAGTCCTGGGCTTCCGTGATCCTATTGCGGGGATACATGGACACATTTTTCACTTTGATTGATAGATCAAATATTTTCCAGGACCAGCTCGCATTGCATGCGCCCACAAGAATTGCATCCGTGATCCACAGCGGTGCCTCAAGCGGCATCAGTTTCAGGTTTACTTGAATGGTTAACCTGGCCGCATTACCCGATCTATTGTTTTTACAATGTAGTAGGTAGATTTTGTAATAAATAAGGGCCCAAAAGGGCAAGATCTTGTTCCAAATTTCTGATTGGCAACAGTTTGAGGTTTGCCAAGCGCTTTTTCAAAACATTTCAACAAGCTTTTCAACAATAAGCTGATCACGATTCCTATAACGCAATGGATGGAGGCACCCGTCGCTTCTCCCCAAAAGCTCGGCGGTTCTTGGCACCTCCAAGAAGCGTGTACCGCCATCCCCATTGGAGCCAATGTTAGACTCCGTCTCTCTCAAGTCCTCCGTCGTGGTTCATCCATAGTAGCCGCCGTGCCCGCTCAATATACAGCATCGCCGTGCTCAGCTACCCAATCGCTACTGATGTTTGCAAAGTCGGTTTTCAAGATGCTCTGGGCCAACACTGCGAGTTAGGAGAAGTACCGTAGTTGTTTATATCAAATAAAGTATCAATGAGAAATTGATTCTTCTTCAAAACAGGGTTTTGAAGAAGAAATTTTCAAATATGCTTTGGTAATAAATAGGTAGGTGGTCAAAATATTTCAACGATAAGCCACATACCTACCCAAACATCCCCGCAAAAGTCAACAAAGTATTATCACTCCAAGACTCGAAAAAGCAAGAGAAAGCCAAAGCCAGAAACGAAGTTTCAAATGTGAAAGTGCCAAAATTTCAAACATTGCAAATCAAGTTTTTGAAATCAAGATTTTAAATCCTTTCACATATATATTATTTGGCTCCATGCTCAACTACTTGCATCACATAGAGGTAAAACTCAAGCCACATGGAGAATGGAGGAATCTCTTTTTTGTTCCTTATATAAAAGATTAGGCTATGTTGCCACAAATGACTTTCAACCGCATATCAACTACATTCGGGAGTCCCACAATAACCAGTATTGCCAAAGCCAGTTTCGGTAATCGATTACCCTGTCATTCTCCTCATTTATAGTCATCCGATCATCGGAGTGCTTCACCGTCTAGTCAAGACATCTTTTTCCCGAAGTATGAACCTCAAAGTCTTTTAATCTTAACATGGCAAAATTTCTCTAGAAGTTTCATGCTATCAGAGTCGATGTATTCTCATTTCCCATGTCACTCGGATCGATCATTTGCAATAGGAATGTCAATCCTGAAAATTATGTTCTTTAAAAGACATGAATGCATCCTTAAATAATGGAAATGGGCAACAAATTTGGCATAAATCAGATGCGTAATGTATTGAAACATATAGGGCATCATTTGGGTCTGTTGTTGATGAAGTTACAACTTTTAATTGTGAGCTAAAGGTTCTCATGATAGCTCTTGTTATTTCTCCCTTGGAGCACAAATCATATGATACAAGTTTCTACACATTTGACAAGAGAAGTTTGAAGTCAGAAATGCAGGCCAAAGACTTGCTATTTTATTCGATTCTCACAGAACATATCTTCATCAATGGATTGCAAAGAAAATGCTAACCCAGACACAGAACAATGTAAAGGAATTTGGGTTGGTGTCCCTGTGATAAAATCAATATGAAATCCCCAACCAAAATTTGATCTCTCGTCGTCATTTCATTTTTCAAAACAATTTCAACCTTTTCTACCCAAATGAGTATATAACGTGCGTTTGTCATCGCTTTTAATTCTAGTTTGGTGTTGTTTGGTGTTACTTCGTACGGGATTGAAAACATGCGCTCATACTGCACATGTGCTCCACTACAAGAAATTTGAAATTATATCCAGAGCCGATGACACGCACCGGCCGGGTATTCAAAGGCAATGCAGGTAAAGAGAATATAGCCATGAGAGGAAGAAAGCGCAATGGGAATTTGACAATGGAATAACTACCATCACAAACGTAAAGACATCGGCCACAAACGCAACAAGCATCCAAAAGGCAGTTGGTTCAAATCGTAGAACAGAAATCACAAGTTTTAATGAATACAAGGAATGGTACCATTTTCCTTGCGTCGCTTTATGATATCGTACAAAGACTGGCCAAATCTTCGCAAGGCAATTCGGCATCTTGCGTTTCCGCATTGCAAATTCGGTGCCGCCTTTATTGAGCAAGGCACCGTTAAGAGCACCTCTCTTCCGAAAAACATTGCGTACCGGAAGACAAATGAAATTAAGGCCGTGGAAAACGCCGAAAGAATGACAAGGCCGGTATGGTCTTTAAATGTTTTCGACCCACTGGCGTCGAGCGACCCACCAAGCCGCGCGACCCAAACCGAGCTTGCGCGACCCACGCAGGACAAAGATTCGAATTGTGTTTGGAGCGCCCATTGGCTCGGAATTGGACTCCAGCTGCCTTCAAAGCAGCATACACATTGCCAAAGGTTGGATCGTAGGATATGTCAGACAGAGTTCAATATGAGCCGTGGTCACTGGGCAGCGTTGATTCGGTGGCCGAAGGTAATGTGCCACGGAGTTCCCCAGAGAAAACAAGGGTATCGACGAGAGAGCCTGTTGGGCGGGCACATATATATATATATATATATATATGTGGCTCCTACAGGTGCATGTCCATTAGCTATGGATTGTTTTCGATTCTTGTCATGTTTCAGATTTTGTGAGATGGTTGTGCAAACCCTACCATCGTGAATTAGCACGTCTCGTTTGTTCTTCATTTACGGGTAATTCCAAACCTTGCCGGGGTTGATTTCGTTGTTTCGCCTTTGTCTATTGCTCAAGCTAATGGCATACCTAACATAGGCGAGGAATGGAGCAAGGGTAAGCGCTAGAGAAATTTCACTATGAGCCATATGTTAAACCGGATATGTGGCTTACTCGATAGTAGTTTTTCCATTCGCATTCTTGAGAGATGATATGCACCGCCTACAGAGGCTCATTATTCGCATTTCAGTTGTGAGGGCAGTATGTCAGTTTTTCTCATATCATGTTCGTTTAAGCCGATGCACTTCACAAGGGTGCGTATGATGAATATTCCTTATTTCATATACCGCAACATAGAGAAGATGGTTACATTTGTGCGTAAGAAGACTTGGCCTGCAAGCAGTGACAGAGTATATATCATTTCGCTTTTGATCAAAATCTTGGTGTCACATCAGCTTGCGAGCAGGCATCACTTGGGAGGACTTCATTTCTAGAGACTTTTCGCAGTGCTGCTGCACAGCCCCGAGGCAGCTTATGAGGGGCAAGAGGGAGCCTTCACACCAGCGACATGCTTCGAGGTTGGGCAAGGTCATTACTCCTTTGGTTCGTACATACGTCGAGGC
Source organism: Pinus albicaulis (assembly GCA_034641835.2). Classification (NCBI taxonomy): domain Eukaryota; kingdom Viridiplantae; phylum Streptophyta; class Pinopsida; order Pinales; family Pinaceae; genus Pinus; species Pinus albicaulis. The sequence goes on from JAXQQM020062759.1 coordinate 16,109, forward strand.
CACAGGCCTTATTTGCGCCGACACGGCGGGTACTATCTCCACGTGAGGTGGAAGGGGTCCTACCGACTTCATCGACACGAGTACTATTCCACGGATGTGGAAAGGGTCTCGTTTTCTCCAAAGGTGTGCACAGGTACAAGATGAGGCAAGAGGCCTATGCATGATGAGGGCCCATCGGAGGCCGGGACACCATATGGACAAGCCATTGATGCTGATACGGTTCTCCTAGCTCGAAGCCGAGGGTCATCCAGAGCAAAGGGCCGAGAATGACCACTCGAAAGACCAATTTGCGTAAGGCTCGTTGGGTGATTAACTATTTTGAGCGCCGCAACAAACAAACCGAGGATGAACTCACATTTTATGAGGTGCGCCAAATCCGTGAGGACAGCAGTTGAATCGAAAGAGGCCCTATGACATGACACCGCCTGACAAGATACCGTACTCACGCGGTGAATATACATCCGGAGAAGCCGATGGCGAAGGCCAATCGAGGACAAAGACATGCTTCGCCACATGAAAGGCCATCGGGCTCGCACAAGCTTGCAAAGCGAGGATGAGGATCATGAAGAGGAGGTCACAAGTAAGGCACTTCAACGGCGGAAAAGGCCTAATCCACTTCTCGATTTTGGCCTAAAGCTTCATCGACTGAGCAAGACACATGATGGAGGACCTCCTCGCCCGAATTTGGGCAAATTCGAGAAAATTTTTGTCATTTCCAAATTTTTATTAAAAAACAGGTTTTGTACAGGGTGGGTCGCGCTCATGCGCTCGCATTTTTTTTGAGACACTTGCTGGAGAGATATTTACATTTTTGGATTTTTCATGGTCAAATATGCATCCTTCCGAAGTCAACTTAGCATTTTGATCAAATATGGATGGTCAAAACAAATTCTCAAAAACACCATAAAAACACCGTCGCCACCTTTTTGCACCACAAGAGGAAGTACCTCTGGGAGAATGAAGTTTTGAGGGGTCAAATCAACTCAAAATTCATAAATTCCACTTGGGTTGAAATTAGACATCCAGCTTTCCAATGAGCTATCATGAGCTCAATTTGGATGTCGGGAGCTACCCTCAAAATCAGCCTCGCAACATGAGCGACCCACGCAGTCAGGAGCGACCCACCTTGAGAATTTTTGAGTTTTTCAAATTGCCACCAAAAGATTTCGCCTATTTTGGACCAGTTTTGCCTATGGATAGAATTCTTGGGTTTTTATGATGTAAATTCATGTTTGATGTGTAACTTTGGCTTGTTTTTATCTCTTCTAGAAGATTCACTCTCAAATGAGTAAAATCATGTAATGGATCAGTTTTCCACTTTTAGAGGCAAGTTTGTTATCGCCAGATTGTAGTTCCATGATTAGAATTGGTTGAAACTGATCCTCGAAGAGGAATCTGACCTCAGAGGGAAAGGTTAGAGTGATCTATATTGTAATTTCCGAGGTATCTACAAAGTTGGACTCTTGGGATACTTTTGATACCACTTGCATACTTTTCATATTTTGGCTAAGGAAAGATCGGTGGATTTTGCGCACTTGTTGGGATCCTTGTGGTGTTCTGTTCTTTGATGATGTTTCTCCTTTGTTTATCGTAAGTTTCTTCATGTTTAATGTTGCCATCCTTTCATTATGCTTCCGAACTAAATTGAATGAGTGAAATAAGGTTGAATCCATTGTTTACGTGCTTAGCCTTTGAATTCGCTAGTTCCATATGTTTTCTACCGTTTGGAGAGGATCCAAGTTCTTCGTCTTCTTCGCCCTCCTCGTCGACGAATCTATCCATAAAATCCACCCGAAGCATCAAGATCATCACCTACCTCGCCCCCCAAACTTGAACTCGCAAAGGTCCGACCTGTCCCCACCCAAAATTTGTTTTCCCATTACTCCTCCAATAAAACCCAAAAAACCAAAAACCAAACATATCTATCTCTTTACTAGCCTAAAATCATTTCTTATTGTAAGTAATCTCGCATCTTACGTTATTTTCTCGTAGATTGACGGGAGAGAGCCTCCGTCCTCTCGTAGGGCTAGCTACGAGGGCCGAGCGTGGTTTGATGTAGCCTTGAGTTTTACTTCATTTCTGTACCGAGGTAGATTTGAGTGCTAACATAGTGGCGACTACACTGGGAAGATGGTTTGTCGTTGATGTGGACACGACTTGTAGATTGCTTTGCCCTGAAGAAGGAAATCAAGTTGCGCATCTGATGTCGATGGTGATGCTACTGTACACATATGAAGGCTGAACTTTCTACCTCGCTTTACTCCATGTACCATCCTTGCAGATTCCAATGCTCGCCGATCCACTCATGCAATGGTAGGGTATGTGGCAAACCCTTATTTCGAAGCCGTAGAAGATGTTAGAAATTTGTTAGCGGATTATGAAATTAATGAAGAATTTGTCGAGTCTTGCTTCGATGTTTGAAATTCCAAAGTTTCCTCTCGAAACTAAAACTAGGTTCGTGAGTTAATTGTTGAAAAGTTTGAGAAGGAGATTCAATGTTTAGATGAGCTGCATTCAAGCCATATGATTTCCAAGACCCTAAAAGTTCTTGGAAATCCTTCCTCATTCGAAACAAGATATCATAGAATGGTCACACAGTTTACATTGACAAGAAAATTGAAGTATGCATCACAGAAGGTTGGGGTAGCCATCAGAGTCCGGCTTCGTGATCCTATTGCGGCATACATGGACACATTTTTCTACTTGATTGATGATCAGTCAGATGCTTTCCGTGACCAGGCTCAAGATGGCATGAAGGGTCACAAGAATTGATCCGTGATCCGGTTGAAGCAAGCCCTGTTGCATCGCTCAGGTTACTTGAATGGTTAACTGGCCGCATTACCCGATCTATTGTTTTACATCGCAGTAGGGTAGATTTTGTAAATAAATAAGTGCGCCCAAAAAGTGCGCATCTTGTTCAGCTTGACGTACTAGTTTGAGGTTTGCCAAGTCAGCTTTTCAAAACATTTCAAATTTCAGCTTTTCGCTAATAAGTTTCATCACGATTCCATAGCCCAATGGATGGAGGCAATCGTCCGCCTCTCCCAAAGCTCGCGGTTCTTGGCACCTCCAAGAAGCTAGCCGCCATCCCCATTGGAGCCAATGTTAGACTCCGTCTTCTCAAGTCCTCCGTCGCAGTTCAATTCAGATAGGTAGCCACAAAAGTCTCAAATTTCAATATGACAGCCAATGCCAAACCGCCACCCACTCGCTACTTAGATGTTTGCAAAGCTTGTTTTCAAGATGTTTCAATAACACTTGCAAAGTTAGAGAAGGACCAGCGTAGTTGTTTATATCAGAATGCCATCAATGAGAAATTGATTCTTCTTCAAAACAGTTTTGAAGAAGAAATTTTCAAATATGTTTTGGTAATAAATAGGTAGGTGGTCAAAATATTTCGCTCTATAGTTCTTCATGGACACGTCTCCAAACATCCCCGCAAAAGTCAACAAAGTATTACTCTACTCCAAGACTCCGTAAAAAGCAAGAGAAAGCCAAAGCCAAAACGAAGTTTCAATGTGAAAGTGCCAAAATTTCAAACATTGCAAATCAAGTTTTTGAAATCAAGATTTTAAATCCATGAGTATATATATTATCATTCCATGCTCAACTACTGTACCATTAGAGGTAAAACGTTCACATGGAGAATGGAGTAACTTTTTTTGTTCCCTTATATAGTATTAGGCTATAAGCAAGTACAAATGACTTTCAACCGTACATCAAACTACATTCAGGAGTCCTACAACAACTAGTATTGCCAAAGCTTGGGGTTTCTGCATCGGGACACCTTTTGTCATTCGATTTATAGTCATCTCGATCGGTCAAGGTTTCACTGCTCAGTCAAGACATCTTTTTCCCGAAGTATGAACCCTCAAAGTCTTTTTAATCTCATTATGTACCTCTAGAAGTTTCATGCTATCGCCAGAGTCAATGCATTCTCATACCATGTCACCGGATTGGATCATTTGCAGAGGGAATGTCAATCCGGAGAAAAGTAGTGTAGTTCTTTGCAAGACATGAATGCATCCTCTAAATACTGTGAAAATGGGCAACAAATTTGGCATAAATCGATAATTAATAAAACATATAGGGCATCATTTGGGGTTCGTGTCAATGAAGTTAAACTTTTAATTGTGAGTTTTCAAAGGTTCTCATGATAGCCCTTGTTATTTCTCCCTTTGGAGCAGCTTAAATCATATGATACAGTTTTGCCACATTTGACAAGAGAAGTTTGAAGTCGAAATGCAAAGACAAAGACGGTTAGCTTTATTCGATTCTCAAATATATTCATCAAATGATTGCAAGAAAATGCTAACCGTATTATTATAGTCACCAGCAATTGGTTGGTGTCCCGGGTGATAAAATTTAAGATGAAATCCCTACCAAAATTTGATCTCTCATCGCTTCGATTTTTCAAAACAATTAACCTTTTCACTCCAAATGATGTATATGAATGCGTTTGTCACCGCTAATCTTAGTTTGGTGTTGTCAGTGTTACTTCATCGGAATGAAAACATGCGCCGTTACCAAAGAAAACACCACTACAAGAATTTGAAATTATATCCAGAGCGATGACACGCACCGGCCGGGTATTCAAAGGCAATGCGAAAGAGAATAGCCATGAGAGGAAGAAAGGGCAATGGGAATTTGACAATGGAATAAATTCACGCCGATCAAAGAACAAAGATCGTCATTAAACGCAACAAGTAACTAAAGCATTGGTTCAAATCGTAGAACAGAAATCACAAGCTAATGAATACAAAGGAATGGAAAACTACGTTAAGAAATTTCGCTTTATGATATCAAAGAGACAAGCATTACCAAATTTTCAAGCACTGGGCATCTTAAAGCTCTTCAAAGATTGCAATTCAACAGCTTTTATTGAGATGCACACACTGCACAGCACCCTCTCTCCCCCCGAAAAACATCGTTAAAACACTGAAGACAAATGAGAATTAAGGCCGTGGAACAAATAAAGAATGGACAAGGTCGATGGTTCGAAGCCTCGAGCGACCCACCGGGCGTCGAGCGACCTGACTCCGGGTCGCGCGACCCGAACCGAGCTTGCGCCACCACGCGTACGCATTCCGAATTGTGTTTGGAGCGCCCGTATTGCTCGAATTGACCTGGCCATTTTAAAGCAAAGACACACCAAAGGTTTGATCGTGAGATATGTCGAGACAGAAGCCGAATATGAGCCAGGGTCGCAAGATTCGTGGCTGAAGGTAATGTGCCACGGAGTTCCCGCAGAGAAAACAAGGATTATCGCAGAGAGGAGCCTACTTGGCTCTACAAAAGGTCCATTAGCTATGGATTGTTTTCTATCTTTGTCATGTTTCGTATTTGCAGATGGTTGTGCAACCCGGCCTCATCGTGAATTAGCACGTCCGTTTGTTCTTCATTTACTGCACCCAAACCTGTCAAATACTTCGTTGTTTCGCCTTTGCTCATTGCTCAAGCCACCGGCATACCTAACATAGGCGAGGAATGGAGCAAGGGTAAGCAATAGAGAAATTTCACTATGAGCCATATGTTAAACCGGATATGGCTTACTTGAGCAGTTTTTCCATTCAGACTTCGAGAGATGAGTATGCACCGCCATGAGGCTCATTATTCAAGATTTCAGCCGTGAGGGCAGTATGCTCGTCTTTCTCATCATGTTCGTTTGTCGATGCACTCACAAGGGTGCGTATGATGAATATTCCTTATTTCATACACCGCAACATAGAGAAGATGGTTACATTTGTGCGTAAGAAGACGAGCCCAAGAAAGACAGGAGTATATATCATTTCGCTTTGATCAAAATCTTGGTGTCACATCAAATAAGGCAGCAGGTATCACTTGGGAGACTTCATTTAGAGACTTTTTCGTAGTGCCGGCCAGTTGCCTCCCGAGTGCGCCTTATGAGGCAGAGAGCCTTCACACCAGCCGACATGCTCGAGGTTGGGCATACTGGCTGGCCTTTGGTTTGCATATATCAGCCGAGGCCACTGTGGCCCATTCAGCCGACACGGCGGTACTATCTCCACGTGAGGTGGAAGGGGTCCTACCGACTTCATCGACACGGCGGGTACTATCTCCACGTGGATGTGGAAAGGGTCTCGTTTTCTTTCTCCGTGTACACAGTACAAGATGTCGAGGCAAGAGCTTCCATGCATGATGAGGGCCCAATGAGGCTCTTGACACCGATATGACAACATTGATGTTGATACGGTTCTCCTAGCTCAGCTTCAGGAAGTCATCCAGATAAAGGTCGAGAATGACCAGCTGAAAGACCCTTTGTTCGTGTATGTTCTTAGTTGGTGATTAACTATTTGGAGCAATAAGAACAACAAATTTCCTCGAGGATGAACTCACATTTTATGAGAGGTGCGCCAAATCCGTGAGGACAAAAGTGGAATCGAAAGAGGCCCGTGACATGACACCACCGCACAGATACCGTACTCACGCGGGTGAATATACATCCGGGAGAAGCCGTTGGCGAAGGCCAATCGAGACAAAGACATGCTTCGCCACATGAAAGGCCATCGGGCTCGCATGCAGATGTTTGCAAAGCGAGGATGAGGATCATGAAGAGGAGGTTGCGTTGGGCACTTCAACGGGCGGAAAAGGCCTAATCCACTTCGGATTTTACTGCTTCTATCGATCGAGCAAGACACCCGATGGAGGACTCTCCTCGCTCCGAATTTGGGCAAATTCGGGAGAAAATTTTGTCATTTCCAAATTTTTGGTTTAAAAAACAGGTTTTGTGGCTAGGGGTGGGTCGCGGCGCGCTCATGCGCTCCATTTTTTTCGAGACACTGCTGGAGGATATCTTTGATTTTTGGATTTTTCATGGTCAAGTATGCATCCTCCGAAGTCAACTTAGCATTTTGATAAAAACTGGATGGTCAAACAAATTTCAAAAACACCATAAAAAACACCTCGTCGCCACCTTTGCACCAGCAGGAAGTACCTCTGGGAGAATGAAGTTTTGAGGGGTCAAATAAACTCAAAATTCCGAAATTCCACTTCTTGGGTTGGAAAGTAGACATCCAGGGCTTTCCAACGAGCTATCATGAGCTCAATTTGGATGTCTAGGAGCTACCTCAAAATCAGCCTGCAACATGAGCGACCCAATACTCAGGAGCGACCCACCTTGAGAATTCTGAGTTTTTCACCACAAATTTCAAGATTTCGCCTATTTTGGACCAGTTTTGCCTATGGATAGAATTATTGCTCTTATGATGTAAATTCATGTTTTATGTAACTTTGGCTTGTTTTTATCTCTCTAAAGATTCACTCTCAAATGAGTAAAATCATGTAATGGATCAGCTTCCACTTTTTAGAGGCAAGTTGTTAGTCGTCGATTGTAGTTCCATGATTAGAATTGGTTGAAACTGATCCCCCAAGAGGGAATTCGACCCTGAGGTGGGGAAAGGGCGAGGATCTATATTGTAATTTCTGAGGCATTCTACAAAGCTGACTCTTGGGATACTTTTGATACTATTGTACATACTTTTCATATTTTGGCTAAGGAAAGATCGTGGATTTTGCTACTTGTTGGGATCCTTGTGGTGTTCTGTTTCCTTGATGATTTTTCTCCTTTGTTTACCGTAAGTTTCTTCATGTTTAATGTTGCCATCCTTTCATTATGCTTCGAACTAAATTTAATGAGTGAAATAAGGTTGAATCCATTGTTTACAAAGGTTAGCCTTTGAATTCGCTAGTTCCATATGTTTTCAGCCGTTTGGAGAGGATCCAAGTTCTTCTTTTGCCCTCTTCAGCCTCCTCATTACCTAATCTATCCATAAAATCCACTCCGAAGCATCAAGATCATCACCTACCTCGCCCCACTTGAACTCGCAAAGGTCCGACCTTATCCCCGAACCCAAAATTTGTTTTCCCATTACTCCAAATAAAACCCAAAAACCAAAAACCAAACATACCTAATCTCTTTACTAGCCTAAAATCGCTCTTATTGTAAGTCATCTCGCATCTTATTGCTTATTTTCTCGAGATTGACGGGAGAGAGCCCTCTCCCCGTCCTCGTAGGGCTAGCTACGAGCCGAGCGTGGTTTGATGTAGCCTTGAGTTTTACTTCATTTCACCGAGGTAGATTTGAGTGCTATCAAAGAGCCTGGCCACCGAAGAGAATTATCGTCGTGCCCAATATTTAGACTTGATTTATACTCGCCTAGCATGTTCTATGAAAAATTCCTAATGCGACATGATCTAATTTCATTTTTCTCCTCAATTAAAGGATAAGCCTAGCGGCCGGAGACGATTTGATTGGTACTACAAGTACACATCATACTATTGCATTTGATCCTCGCACCTTCTTCTCGAAATTTATGTAATGCCATTCGACAAAGGAAAAGTGAAAACAATCCGGAAGTAAGAAAAAGGGAAATAAAAGAGAAAGAAAACTTCTAACCCGCAGAAATATCATCTCGATCAATCGTTTGGAAATAGGAAACCTTGTTATCCATGCATAATTTGTAATGAGGAACACTTTTTTTGGGATTTCCTCACCAAGATGAAGTCTCAAAAATGGTTAAGATCACATGAGTCAACATGTCGTACAAGTCGGGCCGAATCCGACACAAATTTGCTGCTATGGAACCACCTTCTAGTTCACAAGTGCTTACGTTATATGTCACAAAGTCATCAAAAGATATTTTGTACACCCTGTGATAAATATTATGGTATTTAGGCTATCGATCAACCTACTACCTCGACCGTGAATCCGTTCACGGAATCGTTACCGCCTACCGTTATTCCTTAATTGACAATCAAGCCACCGAAGGAAGTCGTTCATAAATCGACATATAATCCTTGAGCAAGAGTGACCAAAATTTAATATAGTTGAAGATTTGGCCCAATCCCCTTCTACCTATGTCAGATCTTGAGGTATTACAAAATTTTCCCTCCCGTAAATAGGCTTTATTGTCGAATATTGGTGGAATTGATCCGATCGATTCTAATCTCGTAGTCTTTTAATCATACGGGCTATGTGTCACAATTACCGTAGGAATTGGCATTCTCTATACATGTAAATGTTCTCAATCACCTTGTTCATCATACCATTATTTATGAGGGAGCATCTACATGCATTATGTCTTTAAACTATTGGAAGTCACTCGGCTCGCCGTGCCTATCTCAATGATCAACGATGTTGAAGGCTTTGACAGGCATACATATAAGCCTTACGGTATTATCAATAACCTCGTACAGAATTAGGAAAAATAGTGAGTTTTGATGTCGAGGTTGTTGACAAATACCCTTGAATACAATATTTTACTTCGAATGCCACGGGTATATGCTATGACCGCAATTGTTTCTACATATTTTAGAATGATCGTCTTTCCATATAAAGGTGCCATAACAATCATCAATCAACAATCATTCTTTGCATGTGCTTCACAATCGGAAGTGTTCCATTCGTTCACGCACCCCAACTAGCACTTTAGAACATTGGTGTAGGATTCTTAATGGATTCCACTCTGCTAGTGGAACTCTTCCATTACCACCTCCCGTGATGTCGATGCAAATGCAAGTATAGAGACCTACTACATGGTCTCTTCCGCTCCATATGGCTTAAGGAAGAGTATGGGTGAGTCTGAAATTGTTACATTGGATGAGTTTCTACCTCCCATCCCTATTGAGTTGGCATAGCAATCAATCTATCCGGCTTGGGGGGCGAATCTGAAACTGCTATTGCTCGTTGTTTGGGTCGATTGCTCCTTAGATTTTGCACTATCCGATCCTTTTTCCTCAACTTTGTTGACGTATGAGAATATTTTGGAAACCATGATGCCGCACTTCGTCGGTTTTTGGTCAACCTAATGTTGAAATGATTTTTTGTCAATGGCAGCCCACTTTGTTTATCCAACCAAATCAGCTTGTACTCATATCAACCGGTTCACATGTTGCACCCACATTAATTCCACTTGTTAATACATATTTACCCTCATGTATCAAAACTCGTTGTACAACAATCGTTTCTAGTGGTCCTTCAACTCAATACCTCAAGTATTGGGCCCTCAACTTCAACTCCTCCGGTTAATTTAGAAAACAACCCCGTACCGGAATCATTTATCGACAAGCTAGATGATCATATTATGGGATGTCACGAGCCACAACCAAGTTATACTTATCCTCAATCGAATCCAAGTTATCCCGTTTGGGTTACAACATTGGTGGATAGACCCCTGGTGGCCTCGTGTGCAAATACCTCAACCTACATTTCAACAAGTATCATATCTAGTTTTGGTCAACAGAATCCTCAAGTGTTTTCTTATCAAAAAAAAAACCCTTTATCTAGGTTACCAAGTGCATTCTTTATGTTGGTGCTCAAAGGCATGTTGCCCAAGAAATTCCATCATGCCTTGGCTATGCTCAACTGCCTTAATCAACAATGTTCCCCTTTGTTGCAACCCTTTAGAGTTACCAAATTTAAATCAGCTCACCAATGATCCGATCAACTATTCCCCTTGGTGGTTGGTGATAATTACAAATTACCATCGCATATTCCTACGTTTAATGGAAACCCCGGGAAGACTTGTTGACTCATGTTATGACTTATCATTTGTGGTGTTTTATCAAACTCCCCGAATGATGAATCCGTTGGGCTACGTTCTTCCAAGATATGCTCATTGGTTTGGTTGCAAAATGGTACATTGAGTTACCTAGAGCTTCTTTTGACAATTTCACCGGCCTAGCTAACGTTCTTTTGATCACTTCAGCTTACCTGTCATACAATATGAAATTGGAACGGAACTCAACACGAAACAGACTAATGCCACTAACATTCTGATCATATTCTTGAATGGCGTCGTCATCATAGAATGGTTAAGACATTTGTTCCTCATCGTCTCCCTTTTTCCTCACGAGTGGTTCATTAAGTCCCTATTACCATCTATAATCGAGGATGTGGCTAAGGGTGGTGTCGTCACCGAAGAGAATTTCATCGCTCGTGCCCAATATTTAGACTTGATTTATACCTCTCGTTACCTAGCATGCTCTATGAAAAATTCCTAATGCGACACGATCTAATTTTACTTTTCCTCCTCAATTAAAGGACACTCATGCTAGAGACGGTTTGATTGGTACTACAAGTACACATCATACTACGATTTGATCCCGCACCTTCTTCGAAATTTATGTCATGCCATTCGACAAAGGAAAAGTGAAAAACAATCCGGAAGTAAGAAAAAAAGGGAAATCAAGAGAAAGAAAACTTCTAACCCGCAAGAAATATCATCTGATCAATCGTTTGGAAATAGGAAACCTCGTTATCCATGCATAATTTGTAATGAGGAACACTTTTTTTGGGATTTTCCTCACCATGAGATGAAGTCTCAAAAATGGTTAAGACTTCACATGCGTCACTCGTGTTGACAAGTTGTCTCGAATCCGGCTACAAATTTGGTTGCCATGGATCCAACTTCTAGTTCAAAGTGCTTACGTTATATGTCACAAAGCCATCAACAGACATTTTGGTGTCAACGTGTGTGATAAATATTATGGTATTTAGGCCATTGATCAACCTATTACTCACCGTGACCGTTCGAATAATCGTTACCGCCACTATTCCTTAATTGATAATCAAGCCATCAAGAAGTCATTCAACTGATATAATCCTTGAGCAAGAGCTATCAAAACTTCGTTGAAGATTTGGCCCAATCCCCTTCGCCCAAGCTTCTGACCTCGTAGGTATACAAAATTTTCCTCCTTTAAATAGGTTTATTGTCGACTATTAAGAATTGATCCACCCATTCTAATCTCTTTAGTGGCTAACTACATGGCTATGTGTCATACAATTACGTAGAATGGTATCTTCTTATAGCATGTAAATTTTCTTCAATCACCTGTTCATCATACCATTATTTATGAGGGAGCATCTACATGCATTATGTCTTTAAATCCATAAGTCACTCTGGTTTGCCGTGTTTGAGCTCAATGACTGTTCCATGTTGGCTATTTTGATTATATACATATGAGCTTACGCAGATTATCAATAACCCCACAGACTAGGGGAGCAAATAGTGAATTTTATGCTTCAGGTTGCCGACACCCCTTGACTACAATATTTTACTTAAATGCCAAGGTAGCAGTGCTATGACCTAAATTGTTTTCATAGTTATTTAGAATGATCGCCTTTCCATATAAAGGTGCCATAACAAGCCATCAATCAACAATCATTCTTTGCATTTGCTTCACAGGGAATCGGAAGTGTTCATTCCAGTTCTTTCACACCCTGCAATCAGCACTTTAGAAGATCATGTGTGGAGTCTAATGGATTCCACCCTCATGGAACTTTTCCATTACCGCCTCCCCGTGATGTCGGCAGAAATTGGTGCTAGAGACTGCTACATGGTCTCTTCCGCTCCATATGGCTTAAGGAAGAGTATGGGTGATTCGAAATTGCTACATTGGATGAGTTTCTACCTCCCATCCCTATTGTTGGCATGGCAATCAACGAGTCCGGCTTGGGGCGAATTCAAATCGCGTTGTTTGCTGTTTGGGTTGATTGTCTAGATTTTGGTAATACATCTGATCCTTTTTCCTCAACTTGTTGACGTATGCAGAATATTTCAGAAACCATGATGTCGAAGGATAACCATGGGAATATTATCGTCATCATTCCCATCTTCGATTATGAAGAAAATAATCTTAGTGAAATATATCACCTAATGATGAAACATTTCATTTTGAATTATTTACCTATTAATGCAATCGATTCCAAGTGAATTTTTTCAAAATATTGAAGAACCATTTTCTTTTATCAATATTTCCAATCAAACTGTTGGTAGAAAATATTCATGTCGGCATATCTTTTTCCACTTCCACCAAAACATATCGCTTCTTTTGAATTTTATGATGTATTTGTTATCTTACAAGGAAATGCTGCAGTATTAGATACTATTATCGTATAACACACTATTAATTGTATCCGGATACCAAATCAAGGCCAATGCCTTCATCTTGTTCATCCGAAGAAGGTTGTTGCCATTAAAGTAGAAGTTGAGAAACTTTTTGTACTGTTTCATTTACCTTGTTCCACTATCTCGAGTGGGTTTCCAATGTTAGCCATCGCATTTTTTACATGTTAGTGATGACTATATCTTCATCCGAGTTTTCTAGAAACTAATTTCCTTATGTCAATATGTCATCCGAAAAACCTTCCAAAACTTTTTTTCGCCTCTCTACCTATTTAGTCCACCCCTAGCAGAACCACAACCTCCTCACAACTATCCTATCCAATCCCTGCCCTTATTAGTCTCCGCCCATCACTTTTAAAAGGAAAAAATCCATATCCGTTTCAAAGGTCTCCCCTATGTTGGGGAAGTGGCTTCTAGGACATTTCACCTTGGCAATCAACAAAGGGCCAAAAAGCCCTCATCTCACAGGACTCACCATGACTAATCCCTTAATTTGCAAACAAGCCGGAAATGTCTAAGCGCGCCATCATCTTCCAGTCTCGCATCGCATGAAGCCCATTCTCAAGCCGACTAGTAGGTTTTCACCTGTTCTATGGTTCTGCACAAAGACAAGAAATATATTTCATCTCATGGAGTAAATGTTTGAGTTCACAAAACAAGAACAATCCGTCTTAAATATTGTTTCTCCAGATGAAGCCGCAAAACAAAGATCACTCATCAGACCTTGGTACAGCTTTCTTTCCGGCGATGAAATAACAAGAAGAAAGGGTTGCCACCGTCTCAACAATGGCAAAATTGTCAAGGCCCAAAGACCTTCATTACAAAGGTAGGAGTTGGGGCGCCTCCTCTGTCCATACAAGGCATGCAGCTGCACTGACTAAGGTTGCGTGTCCGTGAATGGTTGAAACTCTAGAAGTTGGCCTCGTCATCGCTAACTTTCCAAAGGATAAGGACCCTGCCTATCCACAAGATCGAAACAGACCAGAGGATAAACAATGCCATTACACAGTAAGAGGAGTTCTTTATTTTTCAAGAAAGCACCGACCTTCATAGTCACAAAGAGTTTTGTCAATATAACAGTCATGAGATGAACAAGCCAAGTGACAAATATCTCGCAACCTTAGAACATCACTATGGCTAGGTTTCCCAAAACACGTAAGGCTTGCAAATAGGGATGCTAAGATTGGTGTTGTTCAAAAGATTTACTTATCACCACATCCGCCCGATGAAGAGCCTCCTCCATACATGAGTAGAGGCCAAAACTACTATAAAACAAAGTGATCGATACAAGAAAGAGCAAAAGAGAAGGATATCAAAGACTGAAACAAGGTTACTGCTACTGCATGTTGACAAATTTCCGATAATGTAAAGATACCGATACTCCCTGCTTTCAGAAAGAATGTCCCACATAGTGGTAAAAGGGGTCTTTCCATACTTTACCTCGATTAAGAGTTTCCTCCATATATAAGCAGAGAGCCAAAATCATTTGCAGATCGTTGAAAACTGCAAATCCAAAAGTGCGTGGAAAAGACTCAAAGAAATTAAATGAAGGAAAGTGTTATCGTTTATGATATTAATGTATCGATCTCCTTCAAAAAAGCTACTCCGTCAAATGTACCATTCAAAGGGAAAAGAGAAAATATCAACATATTGTATGCTTTGAATGACAAAGGAGCATTGACTTAAAAGGGGTTAAAGACATTTTCATGATCACCTATCCAGAAATCAAGGGAAATCCCTCTGAGCAAACAAAGAAGTCTAAGGTGAAAGAATACAACTCGGAAAGTGTATTTACAAATTCAGAGATGAACTTGTGAAACACTCAAGTAGCAATTTATCACTGGAAGTAAACGAAGGACCAAGACTGAAATGGCAAATGCAAATGACAGGTATGCAATGCTATGAATAAGACAAAGAGACAATTTTTAAGCATAGGTGTGCCATTGATATCAAAAAGAAGATTTTCTCCTTAAAGAAGGGGTCAAGCAGCAAGACAATACCATATGTCAAAAGTTCAAAAGAGGGGCCTTTCAAGAAAAGGTGTTTACAACTTTTCCAACATTTTTAGTGCATTATGAAATAGTCCTTCTTTGTTAAACAATCACCAAGAGAAGGAAGCAGTAAACATATGTCCTGTCATGAAGTGGTGCTATTGACCAAAAGGGTTTTAATACACTGATCAGAACAAAATAGAGACTGTATGCCCGAAAACCCTGTTTTCATATTTTACAAGTCTGTTTTTCTGATGGATGAGGCGAGTGGATTCAATGTTATAAGTAAGCAGAGGAAGTTGGTTACGGTGAATCACCCCTGTTCATATGTTTTAAAAACAAACACACTTGTTATCATTTCAAAAGGCAGATCTAGCATAAGGATATAGTGTCAAATAAACAATGGCAGGGAAGTGACACAGTAAATTATCAAGCAGAGAATCCTGTTATGAAAAGAAACAGCTAATAGACTAGCACTTCAGTCCAGAAGGAAACCTATAAATCACCTAAGGATTAAGATTGTTAAACTGATGGCAAAGGCACCAATGGTCTCCTATAAGTGGTAAGGCAGCTTTCAAGCACCTTTGACAGTTTTTAGATGACCTTTTCTTTGTTGACATTGTCACCTAAAATGCCAAAAAGAGGGACAAAGCCGAGGTTTTAAAATGTCTCTCTTATGAGAACAGGTATGTGACTCCACGAAAAGGCAAGGCAAACGTGACGAACCATCACTGTTTAAAAAATAATTTGATGCAAACACTGTTTGTATCATGTAGTGAATTGCCACTGTTTGAACGAAAAGCTGCATTATGTTTGAAATAGCCATAAGGTCTTCATCTTTTGAATATAGCCGTTGAAAATGTCATAAGAATGAAATAGGGGAATAGTAAGTCATTTGTGAAATCAAAAAAACGAATTGCTACAGCTCCCAAGCATCACAACGAGCTTTTCAAACAGTTTGAGGTTTTCTGTACAGTTTTAGGGCGGCGCGACGGGCCTGGCAAGTGGCGCGACGGGCCTGGGCATCAAAATACACAGGGCTTCAACGTCGGCGCGACGAGCCTGTAGGCGGGCGCGACGTGCCTGTAGGTGCCCGCCCGACTGCACGACAACTCCACCCGACGTTTTTCTCCGGCGCGACGGGTTTTGCTCCTAAGGTTGCCGCGCCCGTTTTGAAGATTTCCATTGCAATTTTGGCTCCCTCCAAGGGATTTCTTCTCAAAAACTCACAAGGTACTCTATCTCCTACCTTGCAAAACTCGAAAAATCAAGTTTAAAGCCTGTAGACCTCTGTTTGAAGCTATACATAGTTAAAAGGGCAAAGTTTGTTGATGAGAAGCTGGAGGCAGGGTTGTTGGTGATTAGGCATGGTTGTTGATGACCAAATTTAAAATTTGAAACCAGAAATACACAGTACACTAAAGGACAGAGATTGTTGATGGCTAGGTTTTGACATTAAGGGCAGAGGTACTAAAGTGGTGTTGGTTTTTCAAAACTTCCCAAATAAAAATAGCCACTGTCTAAAGTGCAGAGTGCTTAAGTAATTTCAGTTGATATTAAGACAAGGTTACAGGTATTTCGGTGGACTCAAACTCACAAGCAGAAGAAGATGTTTTCAAAAAACCACAGTGCATTGATATATCACCTTAGCACAGTTCTGTTTTTCTTCCACTGAATGATGTCATTTTGAAAAACTGTGGTTGTGATATGATTAGAGGGAAGGTCATTTCTAAAAAACAAGGCACCAAAACACCTATTACAAATAAGCCTTTCTTGAAATCGCTCCCTTTTTTTCAATCGCCACTATTTGAAAACTTATCACCGCAGAAATCCAAGGGTAACAAAGCACAAGCTGCAGTTATTGGGTATGTACGCTAAGATTGAGACAGAGGTGGTCGATGGTAGTTTTTGACACTAGTGCTGTGGTATAGATGTATGATTTTTAAACTCAAACATCGTAAACTAGTAAAGTAAGTTTCAAATTACCGTTGCACTTACTTTTTCACCTAAACTAGGTCTGCTTGCTCATTACACTATATTGTCATTCTGAAGACTGTTAGACAGAGTTTCCTGAAGGTGAAACAGGGTGTTTTGTTGATGATTGGGCATTTGTAGATGATTGGGCATTTACTGATGATCAAGTAAATAGCAAGGGCAGAGTTATAAAGGCAGTGATTGACTTCTCAAAAAGTCACAAGTGAAAGGTTCTTCTCTTAACACAGTGGGCTATTTTTCACCTAACCACAGGATCTCTTCCTTTCCCACTGAGTGGTCTCCACAGAAGTCTGCTAACAGGGGCAAATTTCAAGGTAAATAACTTAAAAGGGCAGGGTTATAATTTTGAAGTTTGGTTTCAAAAACAAAAATACAAGTGCAAGCAGGCCTCTAAGCAAAGGTCACTAGAGGGGATTTGTTCAAGACTGTGCCCAAAGAATCTACAGCGCTCCTACACATAGTGCCATTGTTAAGAAAGATTCAGAGCTAAAGTGTAACCAAATTTGAAATATTGTGTTAATATGCGTAAGAGTTTATTCAAGGAAGCCTTGTTGAATCACAGGGTCCATAACTGTCAAAGCAGTTTGGTGGCTTGTCTCAATCCAGGAGAGCATTCTTCATACATTGAAGGCAGTCTGCCTCTTTCAAGCCTGTTTTTAATCAGAATGCCTCCAAGGCGAGATCACAAAGGCGGACAACATAAGAGATATGAGCCTATCTCCATAGAAGACATCAATGCTCAACCCTCAGTACTTTTCAATTTCCATGAGGTAGGTTGTCTTGATTTCGGTCAAAGGATAGAGGAAGTCAAGAGTTTCTCGCCACTCACACATTTGTGCGCTTTTAGATTCAAAGACAAACACTTCCAGTTAGCAGGTCTTGACTTCAAAATCTCTCCAAGGTATGTATCCAAAGCTACCAAGATCCCGTATCATGGTGAAAAGTGGTTTAAACAAGCACATCTTGATTTGGAGGACTATAAGCCTTTCATCAAGCCGGAACTTAGGGAGACCATCACTGCTATTTTTCCTTTCTCCTATCTTTCGGGATGGGGCTATGCTCCAATTATAAAGGCCATAATGAGATACTTCACTTGTGAAGGGAGGTTTAGCCAAATCTTTGCTTATCATGTTCGCTTGTTGATGCATTGTACCAGGAGCAAGCAATTAAACCTTCCATACTTTTTGTCCAAGAGCATAGAGAAGATGGCAGCTGCTGTCAAAAAGAAAGCTCCACCTCGGCAAATCTCTTCTCTCTTTCATCATTCCTTGATCAAAATCATCTTCGCATCACCGGAGAAGAAAGGGGCTTCATGGGAGTCATTCATTAGCCATGCCGATTTCGCCACTGTCCCTCCTGTTCATGTGTCTCCTACCCAGCCTATCCATCGCCCAGTGCCTTTATCTAGTAGGCCTACCCCTAAAAAACTCGAGATGATCACTGGGCAGCCAAGTACACAAGGAGAAGGAGAGGGCAGTGAGACACAGGGAGAAAAGGAGGATGATGAACAAAGATCAATTTGCTTTAGAGGGGAAGCAAGCAGACAGAGGTTGGATGAACAAGATCAATTTCGTGAAGAAAGGCAGACAGAGGCTGAGAACAAGATCAATTTCAAAGAAGAAAGGCAAAGCAGACCGTAGGTTGAGGTACAAGCAGCCAGGCACAGTGAGTTATTACAAGAAGTACGTAGTTTGAAGAGCAGCAGGTTGAGCAAGCAATTGAACCATCTTTTGAGCCACAAGCTGGACAGGATGTAGAGGAAGGACAGCAAGCTGAAGCTGCCGCCTCAATCGTGACCAAAACTGTCCCTAAGAAGGGGAAATTGCCCAAAAGAACAACTCCTAGCTTACCAAGGAGAAAGAGCGCTAGACTGGCCTTCAAAGGCAAAAGTACAGTTGGAGAAAGCGCCAAGCATGGAGGTAAACCAGCTGTCATCCCTATCCCAAGCGATGACAGCGGCAATGAGGCACGCATCCTTGAAAATCTCCTCATTCACAAAGAAGGGCAAATTGAGGTGTTACAAGAAGATCTCCAAAGGGCAAGGAACTTCAACCATTTCTTGGAGGTTGAGAACAAACAAATGAAATTTCATGCAGCCATTCATGAGGTAAGGGCCATCAAGTACAAAAAGGAGGCGGAAAGGGCGCAAGTGAGAATTGAAGAGCTTATTGGCGAATTTGATGATGAGGAAGAGGAGGACCAACCTAGGCGAAAGAGGCCTAGAACCATCGGGCTTAGGAGAGCTTTGGAGAAGCAGAAGGCTGAAGAACAAGCTCAATTCGAAGCTTTTCCTCTCACTACCCTCTTTGATCGGGAAATTGAGGAAAACAAGGAAGCTTGGCTTGAGAGGGCTAACCAGCATTTGGAGACCAAGCTTGAGAAGGCAAACAGGGATCTCGAGCTACAGAGAAAGAGAACACTTCACTTTCAGAAGCTAAACCAATTCGCCAGGCGCAAATGGAAGGTGGCACAAGAAAAATTGAAGAAATTGAAGGAGAGGCGCCTAGCACGGAAAGAGGCAAAAAGCATATCAGCCCTCGATATTTTAGCTTCAGCCGGAGCATGTTTCCATGGACCCGAGGTCATGCATGCCAATTTTGGGCCTTTTTGAAATCTTTGTTTTTTGGGCATTTTTGAGTTTTCGCCATTTTCGCCAAAACTCATAAATGCACCATTTCGGTTTGTTGAAGAGTCACAAGGGAGGGGTAATGGATGCCACTAATGGATTCCACAATTTCATGAGCAGCTCTCAAATAGATTTTCGTAAGGGGGCTTGAAGATCATTCGCCCTTCCAAATGGCGAAAAACAGCCTCATTTGCACATTCTGCCCCGCCTCCTATCAAAGAAATTTCCTCGTTTATTATTTTCCTGGTTTTTGCACACAGTGTACAGTTTTGAGGACTTCAGAGATCAGATTGAGATGATTCCACTTCTGCATTGGAAAGCAGACATATAGAGCTTTCCAACGAGCCATCATGAGCCTCATTTCGACACCGGGAAGGCTTCCATTTGCATCCAGCAAGTCAGGGGACCTTTTTCAGGCATAAATATGAAGTATTTTTGCAATTTTTGAACTCAAAAACGCTTCCCAAATGTGCGTTAGGCTATTTTTATCATGGGAAAATCATGTAAAGTCAATATAATTTCCGTTTTTAGCAATTTTTTAGATATTTTATTAGATATTTTGTGCCTTGGGCTTTGCAAAGCCACAAGGGCAAATTTAGATATTTTGACTTGGACAATGGGATAGCTAGTTGCTCCATGAGGTTTTCCTCCTTCTAGCCTATTTATCCCATGCTTCTCATTGTAAAATCGTAGCTGAACTTGAGAGAAGAATTAATGACTGTCATATGAGCTTAAGAATACACTTGAGTTATGATTTTTGGACTGCCTTTTGGATGCTTTTGAGGAATGTTGAAGGCTTGTTGATGGATTCCTTGACATGGTAGAATGGTATAGTGCTTCTTAATGTGTTTTGTCTTCTAGTTTTCACTCATATTTCATTTTTCTTGCTGCTTTAGATCATTAAAGATTGATTTTGAGACATGCCCATGGAGGCACCTCAAAATCCCGAATCTTCATAAGCTGGATGTTTTCCTCTCCCTTAGTTATGCTAAAGAATTCTTAGTCGCTTCTTTGGGGTAACCTGTTTGTCATTAGTTTTATTCACGCCCATGTAAAAGAGTAGGATGTATGGTTTTCCTACCTACCTATCACCGCCCATGTCTCCGTCCATAAAACTTTCTTTGACCGTTAGATTGTCATCCGTTGAACCAAGGAGGTCTAGTTTCCATTCAGCCTTTGCCTAAAACTATGAAAACTTATTTGTCCAAGTGCCCAATGACTTAGAGACTATGTTTAGGCGTTCCTAAGATAGTTCATGAGTTGTTAGTTTGTCTCATGTGTTTTCCCCAAAGTATGATAGCTATTTCCCGAAGTTAGAGGGTCTTATACCTCTATGTATGGCTGGAATGTTTGATTTCTATGTATTGATTAGCTTATAGTTATTCCTAGCATGATTAATGGCTTGCTATTACATGTTTATGTCTATTATTAACTAGTTTGCACTTGAAATCCCTTGTCTTTCACCAACTTATTGTCCATTTAATCCATTTTGCCCAGAGATCCCTTCTACTGTGAATCAAATCGGCCCTACAGCAGCTTTACATCATCACTTCATAGCTTCCTTGATCTGTTTGACCCCATAGCCCAATTTATCTACATCTTTTCATCCATTTTATGTATTTGATCAGTTTCATCCCTCACAAACTTAAAAACTAAAAACCAAAAACATACTTCATAACTAGTCAATATCGTAATGACGCAAGTAAACACACCGACATCTTTTACACATATAGAGAGAGCCCTCTCCGAGTCCAGGAAGGCTAGGTCCTTGGGCTCCAAAGCTTGGTTTGATGTTACACTATCATTTGGCTTGCCAATTAGCCAAAGCACGAGACCCTAACATAATGGCGATCAATTTGGTGGACTTTGAGTCAAAACATCTACAAAAATCCTTTAGAACTCTCAAAATCTCGTCAAACTTAGAAGAGTAGAATCTGCTGTCTCACCATCCTAGCAAAATGAGCTGAGTCATTATAGGAAACTCTTCCAAACCCCAGACTACATAAAACCGAAAAAAACCCCAAAAACTCCCTTAGATTTGTTGATAGTATCATAAGGGACCATACAAATATTACCTGCAAACAACTAAAAATCCACTCCGGTTGTTCCACTAGCCTCCGCAGGCCTCTCAGGCCTACTACTTTGCTAAATTCTGTAGAATACCAGATTGAGCTACCTCATCGCCACTCTAACATAATGGCGATCACTGTGGTGGGACATACTCTAGTTCATGACAGCTGGGGCGAACTCTTATAGACTCTTTGGGCCTTTAGGTACCATAAACAAACAAGCATTCCATAAACTCATTTTTTAGAGTAAACTTTTTGTTCTCATCACCCTAGCAAAGTGTTGAAACAAGTCTAAGATACTTTAACAAACCATAGGCTGCTCATAAACTCAGAAAATTCAAAAACATTCTCAGATTAGTTACTGGTGGTGGACCACAGCTATCTTCACAAGAACAATCCATTTCCACCTGGCGACTCCACTAATCCATCTCTTCTATTTTTGACCATCCTTCGCCTTAGTATAACTTTAGAAAAATCACTCATCCAAAAAACATTCACCAATATCACTCTCTCCAAAGCTCTGGATCTAAAATCTGGCTTCACGAAGAATCAATACCAGATCCCACCCAGACCCAAATCCCCCTATCATAGTAGATGACCCAGAAAAGATTCTGTGGCAAGCTTCTGAAACTGATCATCTAGCTTCTGGTAGATTCATCCGTAGAACAAGATCCGTACCTAAACATCGCACTACCCTACTAGATTCACCTTTGGAACCAGAGCCATCACAAACTCTTCCCAGAAGCAAATCATATAGTAGGATAGACTTTGACGATCTTGAACCCCTAAGCCCACCACAGAGTCTTAGTAAAAAAGCTTCACCCACCACTCCTCCTGATTCCCAGCTTCTCTATCAGTTTGGCTCTTATCATCCCAGATCTGCTCAAAACCAGATCACTAGTCCAAGTTCATCCGCCACACCTGGTCAAACTACCACTGTTCAAACCACTTCATGTCATCCTACCAGTCCTCCTCTTGCGCATCATCCATTAGCTCCAGTCATGGCAGCCTGGTACGCGCCTTTGGTGTTACCTCCACCTTTAGCTCCTCTCCCAAAAAAATATCAAGACAAGATCCCACACTTTACTGGAGAAGATACCACCACACCTCAACAGCATATAAGTAGAATGACTGATGCTTATGAATACTTAGAGGTACAAGACGAGACTGTCCGAATGAGAATATTTGCCCAAAGTCTTGGTGGTGAACCCAAAGCATGGTTCAAAAGCTTAGCTCCAAACAGTATCCATGATATCCCAGAACTACATCAAATCTTCAGAAATAGGTGGGAAATTCGAAGAAACCCCATTCAAATCCCGTCAGAATATAACAATCTAAAACGGGAGAATGGGGAAAGTGTCCAAGCTTACTGTACTAGGTTCAACAGTGTATATAACTCCCTTCCACCTCATTTCAAACCTCCACTTGGTTTAGCTTTGGCAAAATTTCCTAAGGGTTTTGATCCGGACATGACATATCATTTGAGGGATAAAGATCCCCCTACCTTGGAAGAAATGCAACAAATAGCTATAAAAGAAGATGCCAACTTAGCTGAAAAGAGAGCCAGAACTAGGTCAGAAAGAAAGGTCACATATAGAGATGAGGTTTCTACTTCATCACCTTCCCTAGATCCCAGAATAGATGACTTAGTCAAATCCATGGCTAAAATGTGGGAAAAGATCAATGAAAAAGCTCCTGTTAGGGACAACCAGCCAAACCCTCCAATCAGAAACCGAAACCAAAACTTTAGGAGGGAACAGCCCCAAAACAGACCAAGGGATAATGACCACCAGATCAGGCCACCATTCAATGAAAACTATGTAGAAGAAGATGATAGGGACTCAGAACCTATTGATGAACATCATTTAAACCTCATAGGGTCTGACAATGAAGGTGAGGTGTACCTCACCGAAGAAGAACAAGCCTTATTTTCGCCTGATCAAGATGAGACCAATTATGAGGATCTTGATGACCCTGCCATAGAGTTTCAAAATGCTATTGAAGAAGCCCACAGGCAATATGACCTTAGGAGCAAGAGAAACCAAGATAATGTCAAGAGAGGTAACTCTGATACTGCTAAAGCTCCAGATACCATCCTCAAAAAAGCATCAAGCAGTGACAAAATCAAGGTTGAAAAGATTGATCAAAGCCAAGCTAAAGTCACCCAAACTGGTCCTATCTCATATACTCCTGATACTTCTACCAAGGTCACCAAAACAACTATGGCAAACAAAATCCCTAAACAAGGTCAACAAACTCAGAGCATAGACAAGGTCTTAGCTGAAAAAGCTGAAACAAACATATCTAAACTTCAAATGCCTTTTAGCTTTGAAGGTGAAATCGCTAAGATCAAAATCACCATGCCTCTTACTGAACTCATTGCCCAAAGCTCTTATAAATCCCAAGTACTAAAAGTCTTAAATCTAGGAAATGATGCAAACACTGTTAATCTCACCGATGACATTCCTGAAGTATTGTTTGGTCCAAAGGTAGAGGGAAAGTTCCAAGAGGGAGCTACTCTTCCATTCTACATTAGCCTAAACATCCACGACCAAATCCTCCACAATGCCATGCTAGACTCTGGAGCCTCGCATAATCTTATGCCAAAGGTAGTAATGGAAAGATTAGGTTTGGAAATCACAAGACCATACAAAGACTTGTACTCATTTGACTCAAGCAGAGTCCAATGCTTGGGTTTGATCAAAGACCTTTGTTTTAGTCTGGCCCAAATACCCGCGAAACATTTAATCATGGATATAGTAGTGGCAGATATTCCTCCCAAGTACGGGATGCTTCTCTCCAGATCTTGGGGAGCCAAACTCCAAGGGAATATCCAACTAGACATGTCATATGCCACCATTCCTGTGTTTGGTCAAACCAGGATACTCTACCGCGAATCACACATGAAATACATGATTAGCAGTCAAGATAGGCCCGATAACATTCCAATGTGTTCTTTGCGCTCCGACTTAAACTCTTTCATTATGCATATTGATGTAAACTTGGAGGAAGAGTCAGAAGAAGCTGATATAGACTTAGATCCACCACATCTGTTGTCCTTGATACCTTATGATGAGCTGGACACTCAAAACTATCATGATCATGAACAATTGTACCTTGAAGAAAGTAAGTTCCCTCTCTCCCAAGTAGAGTTAGAACAAGAAGCACAAACTCTCATGTACTATCAAGCAAATTGCTCTAGCTTTAATCAAATGCCAGCAGTAACTTGTGGAAATTTCTTCCGGGTAAAAGCTTTAGAAGACCTTCACATCATAAACCTATTTGGAACCCGGGAAAAAGGGAGTTTAATGTTTCTACCATACCTCAAAGATTTACCATCATGTGACCCTCCTACTGCAAATAAAACTTTGACTATAACCTCAGTCGCTCAAAATCTTGAGAAATTGCCAAATAAACTTTTGATGAGCCAAGGTGACAGTTATAATCCCGGCATACCTGAACTACTGAAATTGGCTCATATTTTGTCTTTTCATGAAGAACTTAGAAAGGCTAAAATCGGGAATCTCATACAAAATACTAGTTTCTACAGGAAAGACAAGGGAAAACATTGTATCACCACCTTTTCCCCAAAGAACAACTTTAACAGAAACAAACACAGCAAACTGAAACAAACTGAAATGATCAAGGAGAAAAATAATGGCCACGGAATCTACTTTGATTTTAGAAATGATACTGCATTTCCATATAACAAAAATCATGTTTTTTCTACTCAAGATCGCGATTCACCATTTGAAAATGTTTCTAATGATGTATTCTTGCAAGATCATCTTTCAAATCATAATCATCAAATTCCTTTACAAAGTAGACAACTTAAAGATTTTTTCCAGTTTGCGGGAGGTAAATCTGTTTTCAAGGTCAAAATTGCTAAACCACCCAATATCAGGAAATTGTTCATGAAAGCCATGTTCCCAGTTTTAAACTTCTGTATTTTTGCATACCTTGATGATATCACTATCTATTTCAAGAATTATCAAGAGTACATACATTACATGAAGAAAGCATACAGTAAGGAAAGGAGTGGAAATCAGATATTCAGAGAGGTACAGAGGGAGGATACTGGGCTGTTTAGAGATTCTTGCATGAATCCCTATGTCATGTTAGAGAGAGAAAATTTCCCAAATTTTTCTTTTCAGGAGTTAAGTGGGCCAAGGGTGAGAGGAGATCCTTACGAGGATAAGATGCTGAAATTCCATCATTTCCAAGATTTTTGAGTTTGAAACACTTTCAGTCATTGTACATACCATTGTTTGAAATATTGAAAAAATAGAAAAGTCAAAAACAGTAAAAGATAGGAAAGTCAAAAACAGTAAAAAGCAGAAAAGAGGGAAAGTGAAGATAGAACAAAGGCCCCATGTTCCAAAAAATAGTCTTTCGGAAAGCGAGCAAGTCTAAATGCCGCTACTAGTACTTCAATGTCTTGTTCAGTTATCTAGCCTAATCATAGCTGAGCATGTTTAAATTTATTTGCTGATAAGTTAGTGAGTGCCAAGATAGTCAACATTGTGTAAGATTGACTTATCACAGAGCTTAGATTAGGGAGAGATTCTGGTTCCACATGCCTAAAATAGAACCAAAGGGAGAAGCGAGGGATGAAAAACACATTGTACATCTTAGCCCCGCTTGTCTAGTTTTCTTTTGTTGCGGAATAACATTTGTGTGCAGCTTGTCTTTTATGCCGCAAATGCATGACAAATCAGACTGCCTAATCCTGATTTGATCATTTTTAAATTTCATGTTGTAGATTAGAGAATGAAATCCTGTCAAACTGCTTAATCTTGACAGTCGATCTAGTTTTAGGTAGAGAAATCAAGGAGTTCATCAGCTTAATCTGAACTCCCGGCAGATATAAGAGTAGAAGTAGATAGTTTCATTTTGCAAAAAGAAAAATATGCATTGTCAAAAGGCTACTAGTTCAAATGCGCCAAACAGAAGAAAAAATGCTAGGAAAGATAGTGGGGTAGGTAGAAGTATCATTGATGTTAAACATGCTGACACTTTTTAGAAATAACATCAAGAGAAGGGTAAATGTTGCGCCAATGGATAAGGCACTGGTCTTCATAATCAAAAATCTGAATTCTGGACACCTCCTGACGAGGAGCTGCCCTCCCCAAATGGAGCCACTGTTAGCCATCAGTATTTTTTACATGTTAGTGATGACTATATCTTCAGCTGAGTTTTCTAGAAACTAATTTCCTTATGTCAATATGTCATCCAGAAAACCTTCCCAAAACTTTTTTTCGCCTTTCTACCTATTTAGTCCACCCCTAGCAGAACCACAACCTCCTTGTCAACTATCCTATCCAACCTCAGCCTTATTAGTCTGCCCATCAGATTTAAAAGGAAAATCCACATCTGTTTCAAAGGTCTCCCCTATGTTAGGAAGTGGCGTCTAGGACATTTCACCTTTGGCAATCATCAAAGGGCCAAAAAAGCCCTCATCTGCAGCAGACCCACCATGACTAATCCCTTAATTTGCAAATGAAGCTGACAAACAGCCTTAAGTCGCGCCACTCATTTTCCCTAGGTCTCAGCACTACATGAAGCCCATTCTCAAGCTGACTAGTAGGTTTTCACTGTGTTCTATGGTTCTACAAAGACAGGAAATATATTTCATCTCATGGAGTAAATGTTTGAGTTCACAGTTAGAAGAACAGCTGCTTCTAAATGTATTATGAGCCTGAGATGAAGCTGCAGAACAAAGATCACTCATCAGGACCTTACAGCTCCTTCCAGCATGAAAATAACAGTAAGAAAGGGTTGCCACTGTCTCAGCAAATGGTAAAATTGTCAAGGCCCAGGACCTCCTTCATTACAAGCAGAGGGTTAGGGCGCCTCCTTCATCCATAAGCAGAAGGCGCAGGCCAGTAATTGACTCAGAAGGTTGCAGAAGTCCAGGTGAATGGTTGAAACTCTAGAAGGCCTGTCATCAGTGAACTTTCCAAAGCATAAGGACCCTGTCTATCCACAAGATCAAACAGAACAGAGGATAAACAATGCCATTACACAGGCAGGAGAAAGTTCTTGGTTTTTCAAGAAAGCACTGACCTTCATAGTCACAAAGAGTTTTGTCAATATAACAGGTCATGAGATGAACAAGCCAAGTGACAAATATCTCAGCAACCTTAGAACAGTGTCACTATGGCTAGGTTTCCTTCAAAACACAGTAAGGCTTGCAAATAGGGATGCTAAGATTGGTGTTGTTCAAAAGATTTACTTATCACCACATCTGCCCGATGAAGAGCCTCCTCCATACATGAGTAGAGGGCCAAAACTACTACAGGTGCTGAAAGTGATTGATACAAGAAAGAGCAGTAGAAGGATATCAAAGACTGAAACAAGGTTACTACACAGATGAAAGACAGCTCTGATAATGTAAAGATATTGATACTCCTGTTTCAGAGAAAGGCTGTGTCTGACATAGTGGTAAAAGGGGTCTTCTGATACTTTACCTGATTAAGAGTTTCCTCCATATATAAGCAGAGAGCCAAAATCATTTGCAGACAGTTGAAAACTGGTAAATCCAAAAGTGCAGGGAAAAGACTCAAAGAAATTAAATGAAGGAAAGTGTTACTGTTTATGATATTAATGTATTGATCTCCCTCTTCAAAAAAGCTACCTGTCAAACAGTCCATTCAGTGGAAAAGAGAAAATATTGAACATATTGTATGCTTTGAATGACAAAGGAGCAGTTGACTTAAAAAGGGTTAAAGACATTTCATGATCACCTATCCAGAAATCAAGGGAAATCCCTCTGAGCAAACAAAGAAGGCTAAGGTGAAAGGATGCAACCTGGAAAGTGTATTTACAGTCCAGAGATAAACTTGTGAAACACTCAGAAGTAGCAATTTATCACTAGGGAAGTAAACAGTGACCAAGGTTGAGTCATAAAGTGCAAAATGACAGGTATGCAATGCTATGAATAAGACAAAAAGACAATTTTTAAGCATAGGTGTGCCATTGATATCAAAAAAGAAGATTTTCTCCTTAAAGAAGGGGTCAAGCAGCAAGACAATACCATATGTCAAAGGTTCAAAAGAGGGGCCTTTCAAGAAAAGGTGTTTACAACTTCTCCAACATTTTTAGTGCATTATGAAATAGTCCTTCTTTGTTAAACAATCACCAAGAGAAGGAAGCAGTAAACATATGTCCTGTCATGAAGTGGTGCTATTGACCAAAAGGGTTTTAATACACTGATCAGAACAAAATAGAGACTGTATGCCCGAAAACCCTGTTTTCATATTTTACAAGTCTGTTTTTCTGATGGAGGAGGCGAGTGGATTCAATGTTATAAGTAAGCAGAGGAAGTTGGTTATGGTGAATCACCCCTGTTCATATGTTTTAAAAAACAAACACACTTGTTATCATTTCAAAAGGCAGATCTAGCATAAGGATATAGTGTCAAATAAACAATGGCAGGGAAGTGACACAGTAAATTATCAAGCAGAGAATCCTGTTATGAAAAGAAACAGCTAATAGACTAGCACTTCAATCCAGAAGGAAACCTATAAATCACCTAAGCATTGAGATTGTCAAGCTAATTGCAAAGGCCCCAATGGTCTTCTGTAAGTGGTAAAACAGCTTTCAAATGCCTTTGACAGTTTTTGAATGACCTTTCTTTTGTTTACATTGTCACCTAAAAATGCCAAAAAGAGGGACAAAGTCGAGGTTTTGAAATGTCTCTCTTATGAGAACAGATATGTGACTCCACGAATAGGCAAATATGATGAACCATCACTGTTTAAAAAGTAAATTGATGCAAACACTTTTTGTATCATATAGTGAATTGCCACTGTTTGAACGAAAAGCTTCATTATGTTCGAAATCGCCATAAGGTCTTCATCTTTTGAATATAGTCGTTCAAGAAAATGTCATAAGAATGAAATAGAGGAATAGTGAGCCACTTGTGAAATCCAAAAAAACAAATTGCCGCAGCTCCCAAGCATCACGACGTGTTTTCAAGCAAGTTTGAGGTTTTCTGCACAGTTTTAGGGCGGCGCGACGGGCCTGGCAAGTGGCGCGACGTGCCTGGGCAGCGAAATACACAGGGCTTCAATGTCGGCGCGACGTGCCTGTAGGCGGGCGTGACGTGCCTGTAGGTGCCCGCCCGACCGCACGACAACTCCACCCGACGCTTTTCTCCGGCGCGACGGGTTTTGCTCCTAAGGTTGCCGCGCCCGTTTTGAAGAGTTCCATTGCAATTTTGGCTCCCTCCAAGGGATTTCTTCTCAAAAACTCACAAGGTACTCTATCTCCTACCTTGAAAAACTCGAAAAATCAAGTTTAAAGCCTGTAGACCTCGGTTTGAAGCTATACATAGTTAAAAAGGCAAAGTTTGTTGATGAGAAGCTGGAGGCAGGGTTGTTGGTGATTAGGCATGGTTGTTGATGACCAAATTTAAAATTTGAAGCCAGAAATACACAGTACACTAAAGGACAGAGATTGTTGATGGCTAGGTTTCGACATTAAGGGCAGAGGTACTAAAGTGGTGTTGGTTTTTCAAAACTTCCCAAATAAAAATAGCCACTGTCTAAAGTGCAGAGTGCTTAAGTAATTTCAGTTGATATTAAGACAAGGTTACAGGTATTTCGGTGGACTCAAACTCACAAGCAGAAGAAGATGTTTTCAAAAAACCACAGTGCATTGATATATCACCTTAGCACAGTTCTGTTTTTCTTCCACTGAATGGTGTCATTTTGAAAAACTGTGGTTGTGATATGTTTAGAGGGAAGGTCATTTCTAAAAACAAGGCACCAAAACACCTATTACAGCAAGCCTTTCTTGAAATCTGCCCCTTTTTCACTGTTTTTCACTATTTGAAAACTTATCAACAGAGAAACTTCCAAGGGTAACAAAGCATTAAAAAGCAGAGTTATTGGTATGTACAGTTAAGATTGAGACAGAGGTGGTTGATAGTAGTTTTTGACATCAAAAGCAGGGTATAGATGTATGAATGGATTTTTTAAACTCACAGAGCAGAAAGTGTGTTTCCTAAAACAACTGTTGCACTTACTTTTTCACCTAAACTAGGTCTGCTTGCTCATCACACTATATTGTCATTCTGAAGACCGTTAGACAAGAGTTTCCTGAAGGTGAAACAGGGTGTTTTGTTGATGATTGGGCATTTGTAGATGATTGGGCATTTACTGATGATCAAGTAAACAGCAAGGGCAGAGTTATAAAGGCAGTGATTGACTTCTCAAAGGGTCACAAGTGAAAAGTTCTTCTCTTGACACAGTGGGCTATTTTCACCTAACCACAGGGTTTTTTCTTTTCCCACTGTGTGGTCTCCACAGAAGTCTGCTGACAGGGGCATGTTTTGAGGTAAATGACCTAAAAAAGCAGGGTTATAATTTTGAAGGTTGTTTTCAAAGACAAAAATACAAATGCAAACAGGCCTCTAAGCAAAGGTCACAAGAGGGGATTTGTTCAAGACTGTGCCCAAAGAATCTACAAAGCAGTTCCTACACATAGTGCCATTGTTAAGAAAGATTCAGAGCTAAAGTGTAACCAAATTTGAAAGATTGTGGTTAATAAGTGCAGAAGAGTTTATTCAAGGAAGCCTTGTTGAATCACAGGGTCCATAACTGTCAAAGCAGTTTGGTGGCTTGTCTCAATCCAGGAAAGCATTCTTCATATATTGAAGGCAGTGTGACTCTTTCAAGCCTGTTTTTAATCAGAATGCCTCCAAGGCGAGATCACAAAGGCGGACAACATAAGAGATATGAGCCTACCTCCATCGAAGACATCAATGCTCATCCCTCAGTACTTTTCAATTTCCATGAGGTAGGCTGTCTTGATTTCTGTCAAAGGATAGAGGAAGTCAAGAGTTTCTCACCACTTACACATTTGTGCGCTTTGAGATTCAAGGACAAACACTTCCAGTTAGCAGGTCTTGACTTCAAAATCTCTCCAAGGTATGTATCCAAAGCAACCAAGATCCCATATCATGGTGAAAAGTGGTTTAAACAAGCGCATCTTGATCTGGAGGATTATAAACCTTTCATCAAGCCGGAACATAGGGAGACCATCACTGTTATTTTTCCTTTCTCCTATCTTCTTGACAGTTATGCTCCACTGATGAAGGCCATAATGAGATATTTCACTTGTGAAGGGAGGTTTAGCCAAATATTTGCCTATCATGTTCGCTAGTTGATGCATTTTACCAGGAGCAGGCAATTAAACCTTCCATACTTTTTGTCCAAGAGCATAGAGAAAATGGCAGCTACTGTCCAAAAGAAAGCTCCACCTCAGCAAATCCCTTCTCTCTTTCATCATTCCTTGATCAAAATCATCTTCTTACACCAGCTGGAGAAGAAGGGGGTTTCATGGGATTTATTCATTAGCCATGCCGATTTCGCCACTGTCCCTCCTGTTCATGTGTCTCCTACTCAGCCTGTCCATCGCCCAGTACCTTTATCTAGTAGGCCTACCCCTAAAAAACTCAAGATGACCAATGGGCAGCCAAGTAAATAAGGAGAAGAAGAGGGCAGTGAGCCACAGGGAGAAAAGGAGGTTGATGAGCAGCAGCAGTTAGATATCATTGGACAACAGCTAGAGGTTGATGAGCAGCATCAAATTCAGGAAGAGGGACAACAGCTAGAGGTTGATGAACAGCATCAATTTCAGGAAGAGGGACAGCAGCTAGAGGTTGATGAACAGCAGCAAGTACAGGAAGAGGAACAGCAGCAGAAAGAGGTTGAAGAGCAGCAGGTTGAGCAAGCAATTGAAACATCTTTTGAGCCACAAGCTGGACAGGATGTTGAGGAAGGACAGCAAGCTGAAGCTGCTTCCTTGACAGTGACCAAAACTGTCCCTAAGAAGAGGAAATTGCCCAAAAAGACAACTTCTAGCTTGCCAAGGAGAAAGAGCGCTAGATTGGCCTTCAAAGGCAAAAGTACAGTTGGAGAAAGCGCCAAGCATGGAGGTAAATCAGCTGTCATCCCTATCCCAAGCGATGACAGCGACAATGAGGCACGCATCCTTGAAAATCTCCTCATTCACAAAGAAGGGCAAATCGAGGTGTTACAAGAAGATCTCCAAAGAGCAAGGAATTTCAATCATTTCTTGGAGGTTGAGAACAAACAAATGAAATTTCATGCAGCCATCCATGAGGCAAGGGCCATTAAGTACAAAAAGGAGGCAGAAAAGGCGCAAGTAAGAATTGAAGAGCTTATTGGCGAATTTGATGATGAAGAAGAGGAGGACCAGCCTAGGCGAAAGAGGCCTAGAACCATCGGGCTTAGGAGAGCCTTGGAGAAACAAAAGGCTGAAGAACAAGCTCAATTCGAAGCTTTTCCTCTCACTACCCTCTTTGAGCGGGAAATTGAGGAAAACAAGGAAGCTTGGCTTGAGAGGGCTAACCAGCATTTGGAGACCAAGCTTGAGAAGGAAAACAGGGATCTCGAGCTACAGAGAAAGAGAACACTTCACTTTCAGAAGCTAAACCAATTCGCCCGGCGCAAATTGAAGGTGGCACAAGAAAAATTGAAGAAATTGAAGGAGAGGCGCCTAGCACGGAAGGAAGCAAAACACACATCAGCCCTCGATATTTTAGCTTCAGCTTCGGAGCATGTTTCCATGGACCCTTGAGGGTCATGCATGCCAATTTTGGGCCTTTTTCGAAAACTTTTTGTTTTTTGGCATTTTTTGAGTTTTCGCCAAAAACTCATAAATGCACCATTTCAGTTTGAAGAGTCGTCAAGGGAGGAGGGTGATACCAATGGATTCCATAATTTCATGAGCAGCTCTCCAGTGATTTTTAGGGCAGTTGAAGATCATTCGCCCTCTCAAATTGGCGAAAAACAGCCTCATTTTGCACATTCTGCCCGCCCTATCAGCAGCCTGCTATTTTCTGGGTTTTTGCACACAGGTACAGTTTTGAGGGACTTTCAGAGATCAGATTGAGATGATTCCACTTGCATTGGAAAGCAGACACAGAGAGCTTTCCAAAAAGCCATCATGAGCCTCATTTCGACATCGGGAAGGCTTCCATTTGCATCCAGCAAGTCAGGGGATCTTTTTCAAGCATAAATATGAAGTATTTTTGCAATTTTTGAACTCCAAAAATCTGCTTTTCCCAAATGTGCGTTAGGCTATTTTTATCATGGGAAAATCATGTAAAGTCAATATAATTTCCGTTTTTAGCAATTTTTTAGATATTTTATTAGATATTTTGTGCCTTGGGCTTTGCAAAGCCTCAAGGACAAGTTTAGATATTTTGACTTGGCCAATGGGATAGCTAGTTGCTCCATGAGGTTTTCCTCCCTCTAGCCTATTTATCCCATGGTTCTCATTGTAAATCAGAGGCTGAACTTGAGAGAAGAATTAATGCATTGGTCATATGAGCTTTGAAGAATACACTTGAGTTATGATTTTTGGACTGCCTCTTGGATGCTTTTGAGGAATGATGAAGGATTGTTGATGGATTCCTTGACATAGTAGAATGGTATAGTGTCTCTTGATATGTTTTGTCTTCTAGTTTTCATTCATAATACATATTTCTTGCTGCTATAGATCAGTAAAGATTGATTTTGAGATATGCCCATGGAGGCACCTCAAAATCCCTGAATCTTCATAGCTTGATGTTTTCTTCTCCCCTAGTTATGCTAAAGAATTCTTAGCTGCTCTTTAGTAACCTAAGGTATTGTTGTTAAGTTTTATTCATCAGTTCCATGTATGTTGAGTAGGATGTATGGTTTTCCCTACCTACCTATCAGCTGCCCATAGTTCTGTCCATAAAACTTTCTCTTTGACTGATTTTTTGATCATTTTGTTGAACCAAGGAGGCCTAGTCCCGATCTAGCCCTTTGCCTAAACTATGAAAACTTATTTGTCCAAGTGCCCAATGACTTAGAGACTATGTTTAGGTGTTCTGTTGCGTTATTCTATTGTAAATTAATCATGCATTTCATCCCATTTGGTTATTTTGTCATTTCTGAATCCTGAACTCATCAACCCTTTCTATCAAACTGATAAACCCTACATCAAAAACTGATAACCCTTTCCTCATTGTATTGTTTGTATAATTCTGAATCGTTAAATTTTGTAGAGATTTATGGTTGGTTCCCGACCAGGGTTTAAGTCAATGTAATGGGTCTCTTTACCACAAACTAAATCTGTTGAGTTTTTTCATCTCACGGCCGTATTTATTAATGGGATTTCATTTTAAATTATGATTGTTATTTAGACGGATTGTGCCCTTTCAAATGAAGTTTGTGGCCATTAATGGAGCACCCTTTGTTTTTTCTGAGGTGTTCCACAGTCGTTCAAATAGAGAGAATTTTCTATGATAATATATGGTTTTAAAGGGTGCTATTGTAGGTAACTGAGTATGTTAACCTCAAACTGAAACTTTTTTTATTTTTCGATTATGTGTTTAAAAATTATGTATGTTTGCATGCTGCTGACTCTTGAGTGCCTTTCATAAGGAATATCTAATGGGAACACAAACTGTCAGAGTTTTAGTTAATAGTAAATACTGAATACACATTCTTATATTGAAAATGAATTGGAAACACCAGTAAAAAGATGTTGTATAGAGGCAGTAAGTTGGGAACTATGAAGAGGATTGAATTTCTAAAGAACTCATTTATGGAAATCACCTTTCGACATTTTTACAGAGAAATAAATATCGTTGCTAACATCTTGTCGAAGAGAGGCCAAAATAGTATTTTTGGTATCATGCACTATCAGCTTCACAGGTCGGATGGGCAAGGGGTAGCTAGTGTTGTTCATTTTTCCTGAATAGGGTCTGTCTCTTATGGCCATTAACCTCACATACTGTTTTCCTGTTCTTTTTGGGAAGCACTGGTACAACTCTTTTTTTTTTTTTTGCTGGCATTTTGCGACTTTTTGGGTGGTGATGCTGACTACTTATCACGTCCTGGAACTATATATTGTTTTCTCTGTTTTAATATGGCTCTGTCCATATCTGTTTTCACAGTTTTCATAGTGATCTAGTCCGGTTTTGTTTGGAACTTCCTAATCCCTCATGATACATCATTTGGCTCTGTAGCCTTGGATGTTTTGAAGTTTTTGTAATGATACTATAATGATGCACGCTACCTGTTTGAGCCACAATTTATTTTGGAAGGAGCCTGGTTCCTTGGATAACATTGTTTCTAACCCTGTGACTAGTGCTGCTACTCTGGATTCATAATGTAAAGAGTAAAAACAAACTCTTGGAGAACTAGAACTAGTTCTATTTCTTGGTCTAGAACTAGATCTGAGATGGTGATGCATTGAGTACAAATTTAGGGTTATAGAACATGGAGAAAGAGTATACTTCAAACCTCCGCACAATACTTCGTTCTTCATGTATCTTCAAATAATAGGGTTTTACTTGAGCGAGGGCTACTTCTGTGTTATTGAAAAGGTGTCTCTAAAATTTGCATCATTATGTACCTTTTGACATTCATTTTAGCACAATGAATCAGGCCACAAAGAATCATATAAAGAGAGAGATATGTCATAGAACTCAACTCCCACATAGGCATAATGCCACAAAGATTTCAAAACTTGTATGTCAGAGCGTCACAAAAATTTAGTATACTATAATGCCATAAAAGATTCAGATGCCACCAAAGAAGTCATAGGTTCAGATGTATCGTGAATGCTTCTTGTGTTTTTCTATTGTAAACAATTCTCCCAATATTTTGAGATTAGATGCTTCAACAAATTTATTTTCATATGATCTTTGATACTTCAGATCACATGCCACATATATACGGTACTCTTCCAAATTATGTTCTGCTTCATTTTCTACCTTCATTTGCCCATAAAATATTTATCCTTTTGTAAAGATGATTATCATAAACTTGACCTTCAACCTTAAGCAAGAGCGAGTTATAATATATGGTTAAGAGGTTTCAAACTTCATTGGATATTCTTTCATCTTCTTCCATAAATCACAAAGAATATTGTATCGAATGTCATGTATAGTCACATGTAACTGTTTGGTGTCATCATAAGTGCTTGTTTCTGTAACTTGGTCGAGAGATTAGATTCAAAGAGATGTAGGATTTATTCTTTCAGTCTTGGTCCTAGATTCCTTTAGGATTCAACCTATAGAACTTTTGGAAAGATGCTTCAGACCATAGTCTCAAATTAGGATATAGACTTTTGGATTGCAGACATAGAGCATAGAGGATAACTTACTTGTAAAAGGAAAGAGAATATATCAAGAGTATTGATTTGGCTTCCAATAACGTCTTTCAATGATGGCTACTACAAAGAAGATGATCTTCAAGTCTATTTGTTACAATAGCTAGCATTCATACATTAAGAATTACTTACACAGGTAAGAATTACTTACTTAGCTAGAATTACTTACACAGGTAAGAATGACATCTAGGAAGGGATATAACTATAGGGAAGAAGCAAGAGGTTCCTTAGCTTCTCATATGCAAACCAACCATAAAGATGTTTGTCCCAGGACTTAAGAATAAGGTCAATAAAGGAACCTTATTTGGCACAAAACTGACACAGAATCTCGAAAATATTCTCTAGCTCCCCAAATCAATCATGGTATTGTGGATAAACTATAACCCTATCCTTTTCCCTTGCTTTGTCTTATAGTTCCTGGATCCTTCTTGAAGCTTATCAATGAGTCTTTTACCCTGTTCTTGACCTGCAACTTCTGAAAATTCAAAAAATTCTTTGGAATTCGGCTCCATGTCCCCTATTTTGGCCTTCATTTATTTGACATCCTTGTATATTCATAGATATTCACAGATTACTGCTTCCATTATTGATCAAATTCACAGATTTATTCACTGGAGCAGTGAAACAAAACTATGCATTGCTTACCATATCTATGTAATTTTCCTGTAAGCATTGTTCTGATGGTGACCCTTTTTCGGGTCGAAGTCTTTACAAAGCTGAATGCACTTGAAATGGAAATAGAAAATGTAGTTTGTCATGCCACAATGTGTCATGGTTATGTGGTAACATTTTCTATGGAAGCTTTATGTACTATGTGAGAGTTGTGTTATTCTATTGATGCACCAGAAAATATGTATAATATTATTTTGATCAAAGTGGGTGCACCTCAGTGTTTCTATTTTCATGTGTACTGTGTTTATAGAAAACTGAATTTTGCTGCTCCATTTCATTTCACTCATTTCCAGACAAAATCAAATAGGGTCTTGAAAATGGTTGCATGATTGGTGTAAACCCCTCAGTTGAGATTTTGTTCTTATTTTTCATTCTGGGAAAATTAAAGAGTTTGAATTTATAAAGGGAGTATGTCCATAAGTACAGGTGTGAAGGTGCCAAATACAATTTGCATGTTGGGAAATGTCTCACCTAAAGAAACAATGATGACGGCGTAGAATCCATATAATGGCCCTATTAAGTGATCCCTGTCTGTCATCGCAATTTCCTAACCTAATTTGGAGTCTTGAAGCATGATAAAAAATTAAAATAGTATTGATAATTACAATGGAAGCTACTAAATCTGAATTACTATTTGCATTCAATTACAGGTAAAGATCCAAGGAAAAAATAATACATAAATTATAAAGAAAATATATATAAAAAAAAGAGATTAGAACTCCAAATATTTAAAATACAACATAATTTAATAGTGTAAAGTTTAAAACTCCTTTTAATAAAGCACAATGATTTAATATGGTAGAAGGATTACTATATGCAAAAATCAGTCCATTATTTACT
>JAXQQM020080139.1:0-17142 GCA_034641835.2 Pinus albicaulis
AGATAGAAAGATACACATCGAAGTATGGGTTGTAATTACTTGATGAATTGAATATTATTTTAACCCTACCTATAGGTAAGAATGGTTCGAAGAAGATCTATGTTCAATTATGGTGTGAGTGTTTTCCTAGTACATGTAAAATTGTAAGGTGAAGGAGAACTACATAAAGAACAACATTGATATTCTTCTCCTATAAGGCACTCAACATCATAAAAATACACACTTCTAAATCCTTTGGAATTATTATAGTTATGTGGAAGTTCTTATTTTAATATTATAGTTTTAGAAATATGTATGTTGAAATAAATAAACTAATTAAAAAAGCATATTTTATCAAATTAATTAAGAGCTATATTTGATATCTATGAGTCAAGATACTCATCCTCCAGCGATTGTAAGTTAGATTTCCATGTTATTAGTGCAAGACATTATTTGGAAGCTTACATGGTTTCAAATAGAGTCATCTTAGACTCTCACTTTTACGAATGTATTCATGCTCATGTTATTAGGGAAAGACATTCTTTGGAAGTGTACATTGTCTCAAATAGATTCATCTTAGACTCTCACTTTTAGGAATGTATTCATAATGTTCTCAATGTGCTCTACCAAAAATATCTTCCTTCAAGACATTCTATACGTTTTTTTTGACACATATCCAACCCTTACTCAATGTAAGCTTGGAGGGAAAAAACAGAGGACTAAAAAGTCACTCTTTACCATCAAACTAATATTATCCACAAATTAATTCCAAACAAAACTTCTAATATAAAAATTACATGAATAATAAATTACAAAGAAAATGATCTAAAAGCATATCATTGCAAATATTTGTTAGCTTGATATTAACTCTTACAAACTTATCTCTTTTAGTTTTATAAATAACTATTTTTAAAATTAGTTATATATATATATATATATATAACTATTTTTAAAATTAGTTTTATATATACAAAAATTGATTTAAAAAAATCACATAAATTTTTAATAGATTTAAATTTTACTATTATTATCATTGGTTTAAGTTATCTTAATTTATTATTATATTTTAGATATATATATTCCACTCAATGATAGTACCAACCTTTCCACCACGCATATTAAATATTAAATATATTCCAATCAACAAGTGTCACCCAATCAGTGTTATGGACATCCACACCCAGAGAAATGAAAAGCGCAGGTTAAAAAAACTCAGTTTTATTGAAAATATAAAAATAGAAAGTTATGGACTAGTATTGAACTTTATATTGACAAGTTTTAAAAAGCTCACTTTTAAAAAATATCGTAAATTATAAAATAGTAATACTGAGTTAAAAGATGGGGTAATTAACAAACTAGTTTAATGGATAGTGATTAAAAGATTGGTTAGACCTAAATTTGAAAACAACGGCAAAAGAACGAGCATGGCGAGCATGGTTTAATGGATGTTAATTAAAAGATTAAAAAAAAAAGCATGACGAGCATGGTTTAATGGATGGCAATTAAAAGATTGGTTTAATGGATAGTGATTACAAGATTCGTTAAACCTAAATTTGAACCCAACGGTCCAAAAAACAAGCATAAATCTCACTAATGTCGTGGTCATTATATACTCGAGCGCATGATTATCTGATGAATGAAGAATGAGAGGAGGAAATTCACGAACGAAGAAGAGGTGCGTGATGAATTAAGAAGGCATTGTGATGAATGAAGAATTAGTAGAAGATATTCATGAAAGAAGAGGAGATGCCTCATGAATTGGAGGGAACAATGATTGTGATGAATGAAGAATGAGAGGCGGAGGAAATTCAGGGACGAAGAGGAGGTGATCGAAATTTTTGCAGTCCCAAAACAATAGTTTCCTTTTATGGAGTGGATTATTTATGGAGATGGTAGTTTTCTGTTTCCTTTAAATTGTTTATCTATTTGTTTAATTAATTCCACAGAAAAAAATGGTTATGCAGCTAAAGGCTATAGGTGTTTCAGTAATTTTTCTGTTCCTTGTGTTTAATTCATTTTACAGAGACATTTGTGTAACCTGGCAAATTGTTTTCTCTGGGTAACGTGACAAATTGTTTTCTCTGTTCAATCTACAGGTTAAGCATGGGTGCTCTTTCTCTCTCAAGCACTGTTATGCTAAGTTAAAGTTGTCTGTCTTATGGAGCGCTCCATAAATCTTCTGTATAGTGTTGTATGCATGAATGCCATGTGTAGTGGTGTGGTATGCATGTAATGTGCGATGTGTTGTGTGTAAATGTTTCGTTTGTGTGTCTGTGGATTTGTGGTAATTGACAGCGAAAGCCCAGGCTCAGGATATTCAATATGCACTGATGGTTGAAGGGCCAACTAATGAACAACTAATGTTTTCAGAGTGAGTTGGTGTGACTTTGTACTCATGGCAATATTTTCTTGAATTATTTTTTAAATTCATTCCTCGACCCTTTTTATGTTTCCTTTTCTGATGAGTTAGAATGCTATATACAGGAGCTGGAGCAGAGTGTCCAATGTTTTTGGAGCAGAAGAGCTGGGACAGGGTTTCCAATGCTTTTGGAGCAGAGGAGCTCGGGCATCGTTTCCAATGCTTTTGCAGCAGAGAATGAGAAGTTTCTAGGGCTTTTGCAACCACCAGTTTCCACAGTTTCAACAGAAACTGAAAGATTAGGTTAGTATTCTTCGTGAATGTTCCTGTTCTCCCTTATTTCTTGTTTCTTGTTGCAGTTTACAAATATCTCTATGATATATTTACAGAACATAAGTGTTGAGGATGTTGACATGTGAGTTGTTCGGTGGTTTTCCATGTAACAAGTCATGTAGCCATCAATATTTTTGGATATTGACACAGTTGTCTCTCCAAACCCCAATTCAGCTCTTCCTTTTCTCATTTCATGCCGCCAATTGTCCTATTTTCATAATAGTTCCATAACCAGATGAATCTGGAGCTGCTTAAATAGTACTAGCACCAATCATGGAACCACTCATTTACGTAAAAAAACCATTATCTTCTCCTTGAGTAGCTTATTATGCATGGGTATATTTAGCAGGAGATTGAGAAGGTGGTTCAGTGAGTTGAGAGGCACCGCTCAAAGCCTTACACTGCAAAAACCTACAGAGCGGGATCTACGGATTCGTGAGAAAGACGGAGCCCTCTCTGTTGATAATTGTGCAATTCAGAAGTGATAGCAAGAAGAAACCCCAGAAATTCCCGCGTAGGGCTTATATGGAAGTAAATGTCTGCTACATATCATGCATATCTACATAGCTACATTCACGAGTTTGATTTATTTGTATTATGTACTCAATTCTATTAGCATTCACCAGATTGTTTTATTTGTATTATGTAATAAACTCAATTTTACACCTAAGTTGAGCCTAATGTTGCTATGGGTTATAAGGGAGTGGAATGAAATTGAACATAGTAGCTCAATTCTTGTTGTATTGTGAATTGATTCGAGTGGTTCGTATTAAATTTCAACGATATTGGTGCGTTGCATTATATTGTAATTGTAGATAGTAAATTTCTAAAGTTTTAGTGGACGGCAATGTGCAATTGCCAACGTCAGTTTATGCAGACATGCATAACATGGGACAAGTGCATGTACAAGTCTAGTGTGATGTTTAGTAGAATGCAATATTAATTCATTTATGATAAGTTCAATCTATAAGCTATGCCATTGAGTAGTTTTGAGTGTGAGTTTTTTGGAAATTGCATAGGATAACTGTTGAACCCAAAACATATGCAATAGTGGGCCACTGTTGAAAGCTGTCATAACTGGTTAGTAGTGACAAGGTGTTCATATCCTAAAACAGATTTCATGTAATCAAAAGATTCTTTTTCCTATCTCTTATTTATTAATTACATTACTTCGTTTTATTAATTTTATAGCAACTTTTATTTTTTTATTAAATTTACAATGTAACATTTTTTTTTTAAATATATTTATATTTATATTTATATTATATTAAATTTGTTAGTTATATTATATTTTGATAACTTTACATAATTGTATTAATGTTTTTTTCTTCATCTTTATCATGTATAAAATGGTTTTGGTTTTGTTTTTTGTTTTTTTTTGTTTTAATATGAATGGTAAATTTAATTATGTTACAAGTTATTATGAAAAAATTGTATACTAACAATATCATTTCAGTGTTTTATGTTGCAGAAAATTTATCAATGTCGAAGTTGAGGTGTTCTTGAGTGAGTCGAAGACATTATCTATTTTTATGTAAATTTTTAATGTTGTAATTAGAAAAAAAATGACTTTTTTTGTTTGGATATGCTCATCAAACAATGTACATGAACTATCATTAATAAAAGGACTAGGCTATTTGTTGTGTGGATGGGAATTCAACCCCCTCCAAATGGCTCTTAGGAAGGTTAAATTGTAACCCTCTTGTGAGTTGTGTTCCTTGTGTTCATGGTTTTCATGATCTTTAGTTTTTATAGTAACTCCAATATGCACAAACATAAATATATCATGTTATTATAATAATAATTTATAAACATGTTTTAAACATCTTCCCAACATATACGAAAATGACAAATTTACTTTTATTCACATAAATCATTAAACAATTTTTCAATGTTTTAAACATCTTCCCCATATAAACAGAAATAAGTCACTCTTAAAAATAACTCACTCTTAATAAATTATATAACAATTATAACCTAAATTTATTTATATATATATATATTTTAAATAATATTTTGATTTAGTTTTGATTTTATTTATTTATTTATTTATATAGTTTTATTATAACTATGTTATTATCATATTTGAA
This sequence comes from Pinus albicaulis, assembly GCA_034641835.2. Classification (NCBI taxonomy): domain Eukaryota; kingdom Viridiplantae; phylum Streptophyta; class Pinopsida; order Pinales; family Pinaceae; genus Pinus; species Pinus albicaulis. Next base: position 4,762 of record JAXQQM020080139.1, read on the forward strand.
GTATAATATTTTTATTAATATTTTTATAGATTTAAATAAAATACTAATATTTTTTTAGAGTGTTGGTAAATATTTAAATATTTTTATTATTTATTTGTATGAATTTTTTATATTTAAATATATTGCCTTTATTATTTATATAATTCTTGCTTACATATATAAATTTATGAAAGTATTTTGGTAATAATGTATGTTTTGGATTCTTTATTTTGTATGTAAATGAATGCATTGTTTTGAGAAATGAAATAGTGTTTTAATTAGTTGCATTGCCATAGTTATAATATATTTGTTGTGTTTTTTATTTTGGAATTTATCAATGAATGAGATGTATACTTCTATATGTTGTGTGTGAATGTATTATTGAAATTTTTTTCATTACTTGTATGTACTTGTTTGAGTTGTTTACTCTTCTATGTTGATGAATGTCTCATTTTGCATGCTTTTGACTATTTTTCCATTGTTTATTTGTATGTATATGTGTGTATTTCTTGAGTCTGCATTGAGTGTTAGAGTAGTGGTTTTAGTGTTTCTATGTATATACATTTAATTATCTTTAAGAGTTGGTTGTATTATCTTGAATGTTTTTCAGTATTCCTTCCTTACTTGCTTTGTGTGTGTATCTTTTCAGTATTGTTTTGTATGGATATTCTTTACTTTTATGTGTATGAATGTATTATTTGTTGTATTTGTCTGAGAAGTATTTACTTGTATGAGATGTATATGTATATGAAACAATTCTTTGTTGCATTTGATTTGTCTTGTTTACATGTATTTATTGTGTGTGTATGAATCTATTCTTTGCTACCTTTATATGTGACTATTTACTTGTATTTTTTGTATGTGTATGAATGCCTTATTCATGTGTGTATGAATATATTCTTTGGTAATGTGTCTTATTTCCTTGTATTCTATGTATGTGTATGAATGTCTTCTTCATGTGTGTATGAATCTACTTTCCAATGTGTTTTCTTTATTTGTATTCTTTTCTTTGCATGTGTATGAATGTATTCATGTGTATGAATTTATTATTGGCTACATTCCCATATGTGTCTTCTTAACTTGTATTCTTTGTATGTGTACAAATGTATTCTTCATGTGTGTATTAATCTATTCTTTTCTACATTTGTATGTCTTATTTGTATGTGTATATGTAGGAATCTTTCTTCTTACTATTTTATATGTATTATTTTCATGTAGATATATTAGTGTGATATGTGAAAATATATTTTTTAATTTTTTATTTATATGATTATAAATATACTCTCATTATTTCTATATATTAATATATTATTTTGAATATTGATTTATAGATGTATTAGTTTCAATATTAACTTATAAATATATTAGTTTAAATATTTGTTAAATTATTATTATTATTATTATTTTTGTATTATTTTTTCTTTTATTGATTTTTTAATTAAGTTATTATTATTGTTATTATGGATTTTTTTTCTATTTAAACTTTGATAATTTTAAATTTCAAAATAATATACTTATTACAATAACAGTAAAAGGAAATAATATTATCCCACAAGTTACAACTCAATCAACCATTATCATGTTATAAAGTATCATGCAAATCATGAAACTAAAAAGAAAAAGAACAATAACATAATATTTATAACAACATCAATTTATAATAACACATATCAATTAACTATTTAATACTAAAATCAATACAATAAATAAACTCAATTAATTTTAATTAATTTTTTATATTAATTTGACTCATTTATAATTTTATTTTTCATAATACTATAATTTAATAATATAGGAAAAAATATTAATCCTAAATTTTTGTTTAAAATATGCATTTCTCTAAATATAATAAAGAAAATAAATACTTATTAATTTTATACTAATTAACTTATAAAATAATTGTAATTGTCAACATCATAATATTTATACTCCATTTTAAACACATGCATAAAATATGTGTGTGAACATGTGACCTTGTGAGTCATTATGTGTAATGTTTGTACACATGTGTATGTTTGTTGTGTGCATGTATGCATGTGAGTGATTATGCCTCATTGGCAATGGATTTTGTGGGTGTGTGCTTGTGGTTAGTCCCATGCCAATGATGGACTGTTTTTGGTGTGGTTAGTCCCATGCCAATGATGTACTGTTATGGGGTTATATAAGCTCTCAACTTCATGTGGTTGACCTTTTTAGTAGATATTTTACATCTCAAAACTAAGAGGAGCTTTGTATATATCGATTTTTAGTTTATTTAAAACCTAACACTAATTTTGAAATATTAAAATATTTTTTTATAATAATGTTTTTTAAAAGATATAAATATTTTAAGATAAAAAAATTATAAAACAATAAAATAAATTAAAATATTTATAATTATTTGAAAATTAAAATATAATAATTACATAAATTGACAATTAAATTAAATATAAAAATAAATAACATAATTATAAAAATATTTAAATTTAATTATTAAATATTATTTCAAATTTTAAATTATAATTATAACTATAATTATATTTATATATATATATATATAAACTAGCATAATTTCAACAATGATATAACTATGGATTATTATCATGTTTTATTATAAAAAATATAAATATAAATAATATGTTATTATATTTATCATTCATAAAAATATTATGATGTTGATAATTACATTTATTTTATTTACTAGTTTTAAAACAATGTTTGTGAATACAAAAATTTAGATTTTTTTTTTTTTTTTTTTTTTTATTATTATTATTATTAAATATAATAGCATGTTCTTATTATTATTATATATTATTAAATTATTTTATATTTAGTTTAATTTATAATTTTTTTATTATCATTTATAAGATATTATATTACCTTACAATATTTTTATCATATTAAGCTATATAATATCACTTTAAATATACATCTACTTTAATTTTCATATTTGCAATTATATTTTATATATTTTAAATTTTGATAAAAACACATAATAATAAGTATTTAAATTTATTTTATAATAAATCATCATAATAATCCTTAGTTGTACCATTGTTAAATTATGTTAGTTTATTATTCTAATTATTATAATTGTTAATTAATATAGATATATACCTAATTTATTATATATATATATATATATAATTTTTATTAATATTTAAATTTATTTTATTATCTTTCATTTTTTAATGTTATCTTATATGTTTTTATGATAATAAAAGTATTATTTAAATACGATTAAAAAAATTATTTTAATATTTTGAATTAAATGTTATGTTTTAAATCAATTAAAAATTACTCTATAGAAGGCTCTTTTTTATTTGGAGATGTAAAATCTCTACTAATAAGGTCAATCACCTGAAAGTGAGAGCTTATATGACCCATAAAACTGTATATCGTTGAAATGGGATTAACCACACACATGCAACTCACAATCCATTGCCAATGAGTTATGATCACTCACATGCATACAAGGACACAACAAACAAAGGGTGCACACAAGCCTACATGGATACAAGCACACAAAAAACAAATGGTGCACACAACCCTACACATACATACAAACATTATACACCTTAATTAACAAGGTGACATGTCGACACACATAACATTTATTATGAACCTTAGAATTAACATTATTTTATGCATTTGATTAAGATTGAGTAAAAATATTATTATGTTGACAATTTCCTTTATTTTGTAATTTAATTTTATGTTACTAAAACTAATAAATATTTATTTTATTTGTTATTTTAAAACATTATCATTACAAAAATTTTAAAATTAATATTTTTCGTTATATTATTTATTTTTTTAATTTTAGTAGGACCTTTCATTCATTCAAATTTAAAGGACCTTTCACCCATTCAAATTTAAAGAATCTTACGCCATAATAGACGTTTCATTCATTCAAATTAAAATCATGTTACACCATAATAGAAATTACGTGGCCTCAACGTGCCTAGTGAGAAACAAGGTTTGTTGGCCATCGAAAGGCATTATAAGCTATCCAAAATCTGAAGTTTTTGAGTCTATCAAATTCGGCATTGTAAGCCTTAATGTCTAAAATCGAGTTCCCACTTACTAAAATACCTATAATAATGCTAACTGACAAAGAAACATCAAAATTTAACCATACTTAAAGAAAAATAAATTTACTATATAGTCCTCATAGAACTCAACCAGTGCAAGATTCTTTGCACTGGAACCTAGAATCTCAGAGTAGCGAGGAAACTACAGGTTCCTCTCAATTCGTCCCAAACGAACATTTTTTTTGTTGAATCTCAAAATTGGACAAGCTCGATGTCCTTCTGGATCTCCTAGAGTCCAATCAATTTTGAAATATTAATTTGAATACATGATATCTACTACCATGATATTCTTCATCAAAAAATAAAAATTAATGGTATGTTTATAGAGAAACTATGCCATGAGAGAGTGGCCTCGGTTGAGGACCAAAATTTCTTAATCCTCCTCTTCAGTCTCCTGCTTTGCTTGGTGGTTGAGGTCATCCTCCCCTTCTACTGTTATTTTTCTCGCTTGTTTAGGAGGACTTGTGATATAGGTTTTTATTGCATCACTCATGCTTTGGGCATGTGATGCCTCGACCATATATAACAGTGTCAAATGAGTCACAAAATATGTAATAAGATAGAAACACGGGCAAGCAACCACCCACAACACTGCCAATGGGCCACCTCTCTGCTATAATGGCACAGAAATTTTTTAGTGACAAACAAAGTACATATAATGTTAGCACCATGGGTTTTATAGTTGCATCTAAGTTGAACATCCAACCTCCTTTGGCGCTTTTCTTCCTTTACCAACACTATATGCTCAAACATTTCCCTGGGTGAGTATACACTAAAGTGGTTTGGGGTTCTTCAGAAAAACATATCAATTAATTATAGACATCATAATATTTTTACTTATATAATTATCAATGATAAACATAATAACGTATTATTGATATTTATACTTTTGATAATAAAACATGATAATAATCCATACTGATACAATTGCTGAAATTATGCTAGTTTATTTTTATAATATATATATATATATATAATTTTCCAAATTCTAAATTCTAAATAATGTTTAATAATTAAATTTAAATATTTTTATAATTATGTTAGTTTATTTTTGTCATTAATTTAATTTTCGATTTATTTAATTATTATATTTTAAATTTCAAATAATGATAAATACTGTTTTATAAAATTTATATCTTTTTAATATAAAAAAAATATTATTAAAAAAAATATTTTAATATTTCCAAATTAATGTTATGTTTTAAATAAACCAAAAATCTATATATAGAAAGCTCATCTTAGTTTTGATATGTAAAATCTCTATTAATAGGGTTAACTAAATGAAGGTGAGAGCTTATATGACCCAAAAAACCGTTCATCATTGGCATGGGACTAACCACATACGCACACCCACACAATCATGGCATTCAAGCATAATCACTAACATGCATACATGCACACAACAAACATGGGATGCACACAAACATACACATAGCCACAAACATTACACATAATGACTCACAAGGTGACATGTTCACACATATCACAGTTATAATTAATTTTAGAATTAATATTATTTTATGCATGTGTTTAAGATTGAGTATAAATATTATGATGTTGATAATTAAAATTATTTTATACATTAATTAGTATAAAATTAATAAGTATTTATATTTTTTATTATATTTAAAGCCATTCATATTCTAAACAAAAATTTAGAATTAATATTTTTTCCCTATATTATTAAATTATAGTATTATGAAAAATAAAATTATAAATAAGTCAAATTAATGAAAATTTTTAATTAAAATTAATTGAGTTTATTTATTGTATTGATTTTAGTATTAAATAGTTAATTGATATGTGTTATTATAAATTGATGTTGTTATAAATATTTTTTTTTATAAGTAAGTTTAATCTATTATAATGGCACATAATGTACATAGTCGTCTTCTCCTCTAGATTGCAAAACTAGCAAATGCTGGAGGGAAGCAAGTTCAGAAAATCCAAAATATAAGTCGCCCATGACCGGGAAACCGACTCAAAAGTGCTGCCCATAAGCAAGAAACCAGCATACATTGTTCTAAACAAGAAACTGAAAATATAGAAAGAGCTAGCATGACTGAAATAGACAACTTTTCCATATCTACTTTGATGGTAAAGCCAAAAAACCAAAAAGAGTTAAGGAGGCCCATGAACCTACTAGTTGTCAAGTTGTTTGCCATCAGGTGGTGGAATTTCTTCCACGATAGGGCAGTTGTAGTCTTCATCCAGGGCATCCGCAACCTTGTTTTCATGATCTGGGGCTAAGTGTTCTGAAGAGGAGGGAGAACTGGAATGTTTCCATTCCGATTCCTCACTTGCAGAGTTGTCGCTGCTCGTCCCTGCACTACTAGATGTTATGAGGCTTGGCTTCACCGGAAGGGCGGTGGACTTTCTGGTAGCAGGGGGAGGCTGTACCGAGATAGTTGATTTCCGCCTACGCTTCCGGGAGCCAGAGCTAGCAACATCGGAGGGCTCTTCCTAAAATACCACTATAATCGTTTTTGTGATGTGCGGCTTGTCCAAGGCACTACTGAACTAAAAATTGGCCTTATTTCTTATTGATGGCGAATAAGCCCAATCGACTCTGCTACTGCTACTGCCCCTTCCTACACCACCTCTACCACTGTGAGAACCACTACTGCTCCTTCCTTCATCGCCTCTACCACCGCCCCCACATCTGCAGCGCGTTCGTTACCTAAGGATCATGGTCTGCCTGTGGAATCCTGAGTGATAACCTGAATTGTCGGAGGACTGAGATGGCGAAAAGGATAAGGCTGGGCAGGTAGGCAACAAGGTCTGGGTACAGAGTGGAGAGGGCTGAAAATGGTCATGTGGAGCAGTGATGTCGGTCTGCAGAACAATGTGGGAGCGAAGATGAAGCTGAGGAGCAGAGTGGGGGTGCCGAGGAGAAATAAAGGCAGTTGCAGCATAATAGAAGTTGGCAAGCATGCAATCCATGGAAGCTGGCAATCACGCAGAGTAAATGAAACTCGAGGGAGGAGAAGACATCATATCATCGCCTGCTATCGAATTTATGGGAGGATTACAATGACCAGGTGCTTACAAGTGGCAATACCACATGTTGCTCTCCAACACCTCCACCGATGACCCGATATTCAACACCCACATCGAGGAAATGTTGTTATAAATCTTATGTTATTGTTCTTTTTCTTATTAGCTTCATGATTTGCATGATACTTTATAACATGATAATGGTTGATTGAGTTGTAACTTGTGGGATAATATTATTTCTTTTTTACTGTTATTGTAGTAAGTATATTATTTTCCAATTTAAAATTATCAAAGTTTAGATAGAAAAAAGATAAATAATAACAATAACAATAATACTAAATTAATTAAAAAATCAATAAAAGAAAAATAAAACAATAAAAAAAACAACAACAACAACAAAAATAATAATAATAATAATTTAACAAATATTTAAACTAATATATTTATAAGTTATTATTTAAACTAATATATCTATAAATCAATATTCAAAATAATATATTAATACGTAGAAATAATGATAGTGTATTTATAATCATATAAATAAAATTAAAAAAATATATTCTCACATATCACAGTAATATATTTACATGAAAATAATATATATACAATAGTAATAAAGAAAGATTCCTACAAATACACATACAAAGAAGACATACAAATGTAGAAAAGAATAGATTCATACACACATGAAGAATACATTTTTACACATACAAAAAATACAAGTTAACAAGACACAGGTAGGAATGTAGCCTAAGAATAGATTCATACACATGAAGAATATATTCATACACATACAAAGAGTAAAAATAAAGAAGACACATTGGAATGTAGATTCATACACACATGAAGAAGACATTCATACACATACATAGAATACAAGGAAATAAGACACATTACCAAAGAATATATTCATATACACACAAAGAAGGTATTCATACACATACATAAAATACAAGTAAATAAGTCACTTACAAAGGTAGGAAAGAATAGATTCATACACACACAATGAATACATGTATTCATACACATGAATAATATATTCATACACATACAAAGAATACAAATAAAGAAGACATGTTGGAATGTAGATTCATACACACATGAAGAAGACATTCATACACATACATAGAATACAAGGAAATAATACACATTACCAAAGAAGGCATTCATATACACATGAAGAAGGCATTCATACACATACAAAAAATACAAGTAAATAAGTCACATACAAAGGTAGCAAAGAGTAGATTCATACGCACACAATGAATACATGTAAACAAGACACATCAATTGCAACAAATAATTGATTCATATACATTAAAAGCTCATACAAGTAAATAATTTTCATACAAATACGAAAACTAATACATTGATACACATACAAGTAAAGAATATCCATACAAAAGAATACTGAAAAGATACACACACAAAGCAAATAAGGAAGGAATACTAAAAAAAATTCAAGATAATACAACCAACATTTAAAAATAATTAAATGTATATACATAGAAACACTAAAACCACTACTCAAGGCATACCCAAGAAATACACACATATACATACAAATAAAGAATGAAAGAATATTCAAAATCAAATAGTCAAAATCATGCAAAGTCAGACATTCATCAACATAGAAGGGTAAACAATTCAAACAAGTACATACAAGTAAAATAATTCTCATAAAAATACAACAAATAATACATTCATACACATACAAGTAAATAATATCCATATGAAATAATACTGAAAAGATACACACACAAAGCAAATAAAGAAGGAATACTGAAAAACATCCAAGATAATACAACCAACTCTTAAAAATAATTAAATGTATATACATAGAAACACTAAAACTGCTACTCTAACATTCAAGGCATACTCAAGAAATACACAGATATACATACAAATAAACAATGAAAGAATAGTCAAAAGCATGCAAAATGAGACATTCATCAACATAGAAGAGTAAACAATTCAAACAAGTACATACAAATAATGCAAAAAATCTCAATAATACATTCACACACAACATATAGAAGTATACATCTCGTTCATTGATAAATTCAAAAATAAAAAACACAACAAATATATTCTAACTATGACAATGCAACTAATAAAGACACTATTTCAATTCTCAAAACAATGCATTCATATACATACAAAATAAAAAATCCAAAACATACATTATAGCCAAAATACTTTCATAAATTTATATATGTAAGCAAGCACTCAAGAATATATATATTTATTGTATATAAATAATAAAACCAATACATAAAAATTTAGATATAATAAATTCATACAAATAAATAATAAAAATATTTAAATAGTTGCAAACACTCTAAAAATATATATTAGTATTTTATTTAAATTTATAAAAATATCAATAAAAATATTGAAATATACTTATTTATTTATATATATATGAAAAGAAGGAAAAATATAGTATACTTCAAATATCATAATAACATAGTTATAATAAAAATATATAAATAAATAAAATCAAAACCAAATCAAAATCTTATTTAAAAAAAATAAAATTTAAATATAAATAAATTTAGGTTATAATTATTATATAATTTATGTAAATAAGATTCGTTTTGTCATTTTTTTGTGCAATGTATCGGGAAGATGTTTAAAACATTGTAAAAATTTTAAATGATTTAAGTGAATAAGAGATTCCATTTATGTGTATATGGGGAAGATGTTTAAAACATTGTAAAAATTTTAAATGATTTAAGTGAATAAGAGTGACTTTGCCATCTGTGTGTATATGGGGAAGATGTTTAAAATGTTGAAAAATGCTAAATGATTTATGTGAATAAAAGTAATTTTGTGATTTGTGTGTATATTGGGAAGATGTTTAAAACATGTTTATAAATTATTATTACTATAATAACATGGTATATTTATGTTTTTGCATATTGGAGTTACTATAAAAACTAAAGGTCATGAAAACTATGAACAGAAGGAACACAACTCAGACTCACTCAAGAACAACTTTGGCATTGATAAATTTTCTGCAACATAAAACACTGAAATGATATTGTTAGAATACAAATCCCTCCTAATAACTTGTAACATAATTAAATTTATTATTAAAAAAAAAATCTATTTTGTATATTATATATAAAGATCAAGGAAAAAACATTAATACAATATTATTGAATAAAGCTATCAAAATATAATTAACAAATTTAATATAATAACAATAAAATTTAACATATTGAAAATAAATAATTAAAAAAACACATTTGGTAACTTTTAACTTCTATAACAATAGCATGCTTTTATTAATAAAACTGAATAAATAAAATTCCAAATCTACCGGGTTCTAACTCTAGGGTGGGGTAAGGTATGGATATTCACTACCTAATACTCTGTTTGGGCTCGAAGGAAATATTATGTCTTCTTGGTCAGAAAATAGCACAACAAGCATAAGGAATGAAAAATTTTATCCTTATTTTTCAAATTAAAATATAAAATAAAATAATGAATAACCATTAACACATATTTTCATAAATATAAATATATTTTTTTAGTAAAAATAAATGTTACAGTGTAAATTTAATAGAAAAAATAAAGGTTCATATATAATTAATAAAACTTCTTAATGTAATTAATAAACAAGAGAGAGGAAAAAAGAATCTTTTGATTACCTGAAACTTATTTTAGGCGATCGTTGTCAAAGTTGTATCATTTTTTGATCTCATCATCATGACATTCCGATTGTCCACTATTGCATATGTTTTGGATTCATCTCATAACTACTTATGACCTTCTCTTCACTACTAACCACGCCTTTCAACATTTATCCTATACAATTTCCAATAAACATCAAAACCGAATTAGTATTGCCTTCTACTAAACATCACACTAAACTTGTACATGTACTTGTCCCATGTTATGCATGTAAATAGAAAGACTCTGCATAAACGGACTAATTGTTGGCAATTGCACATTGTCGTCCACTAAAACTTTAGAAATTTACTATCTACAATTACAACCGAATGCAACGCACTAATATCGTTGAAATTTAATATGAACCACTGGAATCAATTCACAAGGCAACAAAAATTGAGCTCCTATGTTCAATTTCCTTCCACTAAGCATCACAGTGGGAATCCGTTATAACCCATAGCAAAATTAGGGTCAAGCTAGGTGTAAAATTGAATTTATTACATAATACAAATAAAACAATCTGGTGAATGTACATAATATAAATAAATCAATCCCGTGAATGTAGCTATGTAGATATGCATGCTATGTAGCAAACATTTATTTCCATATAAGCCCTACGCGGGAATTTCCGGGGTTTCTTCTTGCTGTCACTTCTAAATTGCACAATTATCAACAGAGAGGGCTCAGTCTGTCACAAATATGTATATCCCACTCTGTAGGGTTTTGCAGTGTAAGGCTTTGAGCGGTGCCTCCCAACTCAATGAACCACCTTCTCAATCTCCTGCTAAATATACTCACCCATAATATGCTATTCAAGGAGAAGCTAATGGTAGTTTTACGTAAATGAGTGGTTCCATGACTGGTGCTAGTACTATTTAAGAAACTCCAGATTCATCTGGTTATGGAACTATTATGGATATAGGACAATTGGCGGCATGAAATGACAAAAGGAAGAGCTGAATTGGGGTTTGGAGAGACAACTGGGTCAATATCCAAAAATATTTATGGCTACATGACTTGTTACATGGAAAACCACCCAACACCTCACATGTCAACATCCTCAACGCAGATGTGAACACAGACCGACATAGATGACTAAACCTGTTTCAATTTGCGTAACTATTCTACAATGAACATGTTCTGTAAATATATCATAGAGATATTCGTAAAGTGCAACAAGAAACAAGAAACAGGGGAGAACAAGGACATTCACAAAGAATACTAACCTAATCTTTCTGTCGCTATTGAAACTGTGGAAACTGGTGGTTGCAAAGCCCTCGAAACTTCTCATTCTCTTCTGCAAAAGCATTGGAAACGATGCTCAAGCTACTCTGCTCCAAAAGCATTGGAAACCTTGCCCTAGCTCTTCTGCTCCAAAAGCATTGGACACTCTGCTCCAGCACGTGTATGGAAAATCCCAACCCATCAGAAAAGGAAACATAAAAGAGGTTGAGGAATGAATTTAAAAAATAATTCAATAACTCACTCTGAAAGCATAATTTTTTCATTAGTTGGCCCTTCAACCACCAGTGCATATTGAATCTCCTGAGCCTGGGCTTTCTCTCTCAATTACCACAAATGCACAGACACACAAACCAAACATTTGCACACGACACATTGCACATTACATTTATACCACAACACTACAAAT